>PVKZ01004284.1:0-90107 GCA_004027375.1 Macroglossus sobrinus
TTTTTTTTTTAATATTTTTGTCCTTAAGGCAAGATTTCCATAATTTGAACCCCTGGAGAAAATATCTTCAAGCTAAAATCTTCTAGACTTTTGATCCCTTTTTTTTTTAGTAGCTTTTATAAAGTTCCCAGTTGTTTCTCTCTATAGTCTCCCTAGGCTGTTTGCTTTTTGAAAAAGTCTATTCACTCTACCAGGAAATGAAGTTTAGACCTGGGACCTCAGACCTCTCGTCTCTAACCGGCCCTCACTCGTCCTGCGTCTGTTCTGATGCATCGGTTGTCTTACCGTCCCTGATCCGAGGATGCTGTGGGTATACCCACAGGGCTTCTGATGCACTGTTTTTCCCCTTGTAATTTCAACAGTGTCTCCTGACATCTACTTAAAAGTATATCAAAAGCACCTTTTCCCCTGTAATTGTTTTTTTTTAATCCCCCATCCATTTTCTTTACTTGGAACACTTTTGTCACTTCCAATTCTTGTTTTTTCCCTAAATATTTTCCATGCTGGTAAAATACGTTGGGTTTTTGCTCATGTGTTGTCATTTGTCTTATCTGTGCCAGCTGCTCTCGTTTCGGTGCCATTTTTATCTCATTCTGTCTTATAACCGTCATTTCTTGTTCTTTTTTCTCTCAGCCCTTTACAAGAGCTTGTATTGTTTTAATCCCATTTTTCTACTGTGCAGGGGAATATCTGAATGATGGTATAAAGCCTTTTGGCTGCTGTTGTCTCTTTTTTATCACAAGGAGAAGGAACGTGGACTTTTCTTCTGAGAATATTTTAGGCAGTAGAAGTGGGATGGGGTTTAGGGGTAGGTCGAACTGAGTTTGAATTCTGGCTCCAACGCAAAGTAGCTGACGTCCTTAGTAAAGTGACCGCAATGCTTCCTGTCTCGATTTACCGTTCTCTTAAATCAGGACGATGATACTGACCTTGCCGGGTCACGGGGAAGCTTCGCGACGGCACGCGCAAGGTGTAACTTCTGCCACGTCGTACGTGCTTGATCCTTATTGGTGCTGCAATTTAAGTTTATTAGAGATATTAGTAGGGGGACATCTCACATTCAAATTGAGGACTAGTTAGTGGTGTTGCTCCATTTGAAAGGACATATAGCAGTAAATACGCTGTCATGCCCGGCTTTGAAGAACTTGTCATCTTTTAATAAAGGTAAAGTACGTACCCCAAGCATCGAAGGCTTATGCAGATATCTGTTATTTTTGAAGGCTACCACGTGGCACTTGTAAATACTATACGCTTCACGTAATGTATCACACGTGATGTATCCATGGTTTATCCAGACGTGGAAGGGAGGGAACTGAGAGTCAGCGAGGGAGGGTTAGTGCATGCACCCCAGTCCGTAAGCTTCTCGGGGCCCTACGAGGACAGGTGCGTCCGTCCATGAGTCCTTCCCACTCCGCAGAGCGTGCTCGTGACCTCTGAGCATCACTGCTTCCATGCGACAGAGTGGCGACTGTTGCGAGTGACTGCCACTGGAGCCCTGAGGAGGTGGGCTCCGCCCCGCGGGGCCGGGGCTGGGAGGCCCCTCCAGGGGGTCGCGCTCCGGGGGGATGGTGGAGGCGAGCGGGCTTTCCGCCGACGGAGCTGGATCAAGACAAGAGATGCATCCAGCGCTTTTCGGAGATGCGTTTTCTCGGAATGCTTAGTTTAGCAGGTCAGGTGTGGGGGCTACAGCGAAAATGCTGGGAGGCGGGTTCGTGCCTGGCGAGAGGAGGGGCCTTGGGGTGTCCTCCGCAGTGGTCGCTGTGGGACTCTAAAGCATCTGAGATGCTCAGGGCTCCGAGCTGGGCAGGCGTACTCTGCAGAATGGCATAGAACGTACTGGAAGCGAAGCGGGTAAATCAAGACCCCAGTTGAAAGGCTGTTGCAAGAATTCGGAAATGATGTATCGAGAGTAGTAAGAGAAGGATGGAGAGGAGGGGACAGATGGGGGGCCAGGCGGTGTGGCAACGGAGCGAGAAGAAGGCGTGCACGAGGCCTGAGGGAGTTCCAGTAAGAGAAGGGGCATCCCTGGTTTCCAAAGTGGAGACACATCAGGTCAGCATAAGGCCCAGGGGAGTCTGGACGGGGACCCCCGACGCCCAGGGCTCTGACGCGCAGCCGGGTGGGGCATCGGGGCGAGGGTCTGCACCCTTATCTTTACTGTGGCCTGACTTTTCTCCACGGCTATGGAGCAGGCCCCGAAATCACTGCGTTTCCTTGTAATGTCAGTCGCGATGCAGCAGGACCTCAAGTCGTGTTTATATCAACCAGCCCGGGGTAAAGCTGGTCCCATCACAGCTGTCCCACTTAGCGTCACAGGACGAGGCCCTCCAGGGACTCTTACTTATGCTCAGGCGAGGAAGCGCCTGCCTGAGTCCCGATCCCCAGGACGGACGGCGGAGGGGCGCGCAGTTTTCTCTGTGGGTCTCTGACTAATGCCCGCGCGGCAGATCCTGCAGGGACGGACGCCGTGTCCCTCCACGCCTCGTGCGACAGCCCCGCGCGCGGAGGGAGATGGGTGCCGCTCTCCGAGGGCTGAGAGACTGGCACAGGGCCGGTTCAGCGACGTTGCCGCTTACGGGCTTCGAGGGATGCTCACTTTGTTTCTCTCTCCCCTCCCGTTGTCTCGGGCAGTGCTTGTGAGGTTCAACTCCAGCCACGGTTTCCCGGTGGAGGTCGGTGCGGCCACCAGCATCTTGCAGCTCAAGGAGGCGGTTGCTAAGCGACAGGGGGTTCCGGCTGACCGGCTGCGTGTGATTTTCGCGGGGAAGGAGCTCAAGAATGACTTGATGGTGCAGGTGAGTGTCCTCGGTGGGCCGTTCCTGAACCGCGGCCGGCCCCCTCGCTCCTGCGGCCCCCGCCGCCAGGCTGACACTCAACGCCTGACATCTAACAGAATCAACAGCGCCTAGGGATTCCTTGAACTTTACTCCACGCCGCCCCATTAATCCTGGCCTTCTTCATTATGCATTAAAACAGCAAGCAGGGCCGATGGGAAGAACAGCTGAGAGAGAGGGAGAGAGAGAGAGAGAGAGGATGTGAACACAGACTGGGCTTCGTGCATAAACGTTTACCATGCGAGCGGCAAAGCACGATTCCGGTGTCTGTTCGGTCTCCACCTTACTTATTCCGTTAGAATCTTAATGAGGACGGATTCGAAGAAACTGCTCCAAATGAGGCTGCTCGCTCCTGTGCGGTGAGGGATTTGCAACCCACTTGTGACCCCTGGAGGAGAGAGGGGAGCCTGCTGCCGGCGCTGGTGGGGAAGGGGCCGGGCTCGGGGCCCAGTCACAGGGGGAGTCAGGAGCTCCGCCCTGCGCCCCCTCCCCCGCCACACCCCTGTTCCTCACCCCCTGCGACTGTTCTGAAGCGGTGGTGAGGGAGGATGGGACGCGGCAGGAGGGCCACCTCCGCGCTGACTTTCATCAAGCTTCAGGGAAATTATCCCTAGTATAGGCCCCGAAACGAGAGAGAGGGAGCAGGGTGCATGTGTGTGTGATGTGTGCGTGTGTGTGTGTCCTGTGTGTCTGTGTGGCATATGGTGTGTGCATCTGTGTCTATGGCATGTGCCCTGTGTGTGTGGTATGTATGTAGCATGTATGTGTGGGTGTGGGTGGGTGGGTGTGGTGTGTGTCCTGTGTGTGTCCTGTGTGTGGTATGTGTGCATGTGTGTGTGGCATGTGGTGTGTGCATGTGTGTGTGCATGCACACATGGGTGTGTGTGACAGGTGTGTGTGTACATATGGATGTGTGTGGCATGTGCCCTGTGTGTTTGTGTGTGCGGCACATGTGGTGTGTGCGTGGGTGTGTGTGATATGTGGCATGTGTGTGGTGTGTATGTGTGTGTGCACATGTGGGTACGTGTGTGTGCCCTGTGTGTTTATGCGTGTGTGGGGCACATGTGGTGTGTGTGTGTGGGGGTGTGTGTGGTATGTGGTGTGTGAGTGGCGTGTCTGTGCACACGTGGGTGTGCATGGTATGTGGCGCGTGTGTGGTGTGTATGTGTGTGCGTGCACATGTGGGTGTGTGTGACGTGTGCCCTGTGTGTTTGTGTGTGCGTGTAGCACATGTGTGTGCATTGGTGTGCGTGGTATGTGGCATGTATGTGCGTGTGCACTCATGGGTGTGTGTGGCCTGTGCCCTCTCCCGCCCCCGCTGTCCCCAGCCCCACGAAGCCCAAGTCCCTACACCTGGGGTTCTGTCGGGAACAGGGACTCCGGAGGGAAGAGGGGAGCACTAGCCGGGCGACGGGAGGACAGCGCTGTCACCAGGAGTCTCGCAGGGCCCTCGTGCACGGGGGAAGCAGATGCCTCCAGCGCGGGGAGAAGCTACTCCCTGTGGAGACACGGCAGGCGACTTGCTCCCTGAGGACGGTGCTGGGGACGGTCCCGGGGACCAGGGGGCCCTGCACACAGGTGTCCCTTTATGCAGCCGGCACGGATCCACGTGTCCCCGTCTGCAGCCGTGCGAGGCCCCGTGTCCAGCAGGCACAGCGTCCAGCCACATGGGATCCCCCCGCCGCTGCTGTCCGGTCACTCGGTGTCTTCCACGCTGACACCGCCTGCTTCGTGAAACGCCTTCGGGGTGCAAGGGAGGTTGTCGGCATGCAAACGCCCCGCGCCGGGCAGCTCCCTGAGGGCAGCGGTGCCAGCTCTGGGCCACACGCCTGGCCTCCGGGTGTTTGTTTCTGTAAGGAGCTGCCTGTGCTGAAAAGCGTTTTGATTTTCTTTTTATTTCAGTCAACTAAAAAGCTTTTACCTTAGCTGCCGACCTCTAAAGCCAAGAATGCTTTCTCCACGAACAAACGACTTTAAAACAGCTCCTTGAACCCGAGTGTTGCGTGCCACCAGGCGTCCTACAGTTTCGGGGTCCACAGCTTCACCCCCCTGCCACCCGAGCCGATGGGTGGCAGACTGATCGCGCAGGAGAGTGATGTTTACAAACGTTTATGGAAAAGATACGTGTTGATTTAGAGGCTCTGTTTTGACAGATAGTTCTCAGGGCATCCCAGAGAGGGGCCAGACCCATCCCTGCGTTTGTGGGGACCGCTCTGTGCGGGGTTTCAGCACCCGCAGGGGCATTAGTCTGGGTCACATGGCCCAGGGTACGACAGTCAGCCGATTGCTGGCAGTGGGCGATGGGGACACAGTAACCCTTACGGGGGAAAGGGAGCCTCAGCGCCCTCGTGGTGGCGAGAACAGACCTGGGTGGTGGTGACCACGCCTGGGGCGGGGGGGGGGGCGGGGAGGGACTCTGAGGGCTCCAGGCAGGGGGCGCAGGCTCGGCCTGCGGGGTGGGGGACTGGCGCGGGCTCCTGTCCCAGCACCGACGACAGGGCGGGAAGGGAGTTTGGCGCTGTGCGGACCGAGCCCCGAGCACCTGGCATTGTGGTGACTGACGTGCATGAGAGCTGCGGCAAAACGGGGCGTCGCAGGGGCGCCGGGGGAACGGGAGCCCCAGGCCTGGGCGGCTGCGGGAAGGGCGAGGGGCTCTCACACGAGGAGGTGAGGTGGCCACTGGTGGCGGCCGCCGGTGGGCGTGGGGATGCGCCGTGCGCAGTGAGAGAGCAGGTGCGGGGCTTCGGGGCACACTGTGCACCTACGGGCGACCCCCACGGACGACGAGCTTCAGAGCCTGAGCAACTCAGGGAGGACGGCGGGGGGCCAGGCGAGGGGGCGCCGTCCGCCCACGGGGCTGTCCTCAGGACGTTTTAGGAGGAGACGCCGGGCGGAGAAGCAGGTGCAGAGGGGGCGGGGTGAGGAGGGAGGGGGCCCTGGATGTGGGGACAGCAGGGCTGACTTGTGGCTCCACGACTTTGGTCCAGGACCCCGGAAGGTGACGGCTAGAATGTGGGGTTCAGAGTGAGTCGCGGGAGTGTGCATTGAGTGGGGTTCAGCTTGTCAGCGGGCAGGGGGGAAACTGGGGGGCAGTGGCCGGACAGCCTGGGACCCCGGATCCCGGCCGTGGGCTGGGCGGGTGGCTGGCTCCGCGTGGTGGGCATCACTGGGAAAACACGATTTCATATTCTGATTTTCTTCTGCTTAATGTCCTCTCATACGCATTTTCGTGTTGCTTTATAACGTTTGTTTTTAAGTGCATGGGTGATACTCTATAGTTTATATCATAATGTAACACAAGTACTTAGGGACTGTCTCGTTTTTTGATATTACAAATGCAAGCACACCGAGTTTTGAACGGTGTCTTTCTTACACGCTCAGAGAACGTGGCCTGCGTGCATTTTACTTTGCTCCTTCGTAGAACGGGGACAGTACTGGTGCCTGTTGCTGGGGTTTTGTGGGGGCCGCACTGCTGATTTCTGTGGCGCTCACGGAGCTGAGTGTGACAAGCAGTAAACACTACATCCTCGTCAGCATCCATGAGCGTCATTGTCACCGTCATCATCGTTATCGTTATTCGGCAGTTCCTTCAGAGGCTGAGAGGTCACCACGAATGACACAAGACCCCTTCTCACCATGAACTAGCACGAGCATATCTGCAGTCAATGAAAGAGTTAAGACAGTGATAACGGGACAGGCATTTTGCTGGGGTGAATATATGTGTGCATTTGTTTATGTGTGTGTGTGTGTGTGTGTACATATGCTCGGATAATTGTTATATATTTTAACTGAAAAGAACTCTGTGGAGTTTATAAGTAAATTTTGAGCCTTTTCTATGCAGGTTTCACTTATCTGAAGAACAGTGGAATTCGGATTTAGCAAGCTTAAAAAGATTTTATAGTTCCCCTACACAAATTTGGTAAAAATAGAAAACTATAGTTGTAGTGTTCAGCAGAGATTCATCACGGCGTTATTGCTTTTAAAATATATCTCCGTAAAGTGGATCTCTGCTACGCTCTGTTAGAAGCAAACTGGGGAGAGTTATGTGTTTTTTCTCCTTCATAAACAGTGTCTCTGTACTCGTTTCTGCTGTTTTCCTAATACCTGCAAATATGCAATATAAAATATTAACCTTCCACATAGTATTTATAGTGAGTTGATGTTTTTTCTTTGGAAAGAGTTCTTGTCAGCTCACACAGTGAGTACTCGGGGCCCATTCAAACGATGAGTCACTCCTCCTGACCTCAAATCTGACACACTACATATCAGAAATCCCTGAAATCACCTCTACGTGATTGTACATTTATTATTCGGAATTATACAAAGAAAATAAGGTTTTCATGCCATTGTGTAGACCAGAACTGATGGTCTTTACAATTAGAGTCTGTTAAAATGGCGGGGACTCGTGAATTTATATAAGAATTGTTTGAGCAGAATTTGGTGTATTCACATAAGCTGTATTATGATCCATATCATTAATATCAATATAGGTTTATTAGCTAGTATATTAGAGTTCTCCAGAGACACAGAACCAATGGGACAGAATGAAATGGGGAAAGATGGGATGAGATGGGATCAGATAGAAAGTAAGGGGTCACCTCATGCAGTTATGGAGGTGGACAAGCCCCAAGCTGTCTGCAAGCTTGGCTCCAGTCCAAGTCTCAGGCTCAAGGTCCAGGAGAGCTGCTATTTCAGTTCAAGTCCAAAGGCAGGAGGAATAACCCGTGTCCTGACGCGAATGCTTCTGGGAAGGAGGAATTTATTCTTATTCCTGGGAGGGTCATTCTTTTGTTCAGACCTTCAAGAACTGGATGGGGTCCACCCATATTGGGGAGAGTCTTCCCGTTTGAATGTTAATCTCACCCAAAACATCCTCCCAAACATACCAAGACTCGTGTTCCTGCCAGATGTGTGGGCATCTTGGCTCAGTCCAGAAGACACATAAAATTAACCACGACAGCCAGGACATGGAAACCTCATTACATTTAATTAAAACTGTAGGGACACCGCTCTATTTGCAGTCTCTTTGTATTAATGAATTAGACATCCAAGATGGGAAATGAAATATGACTGGCTGACACACAGAAATGTTTGCTCCATGAGGAAATGCATCCAGATGGATGTTCATAAGTTCCTTTACACAAATATTCAGTTTTATGACGTGAAAACGTATATCCACATTTGGAGACCATTGTTTTTGTATAATAGTCCTTCTGCAGTGAGTATAAAGGGCATCAGCTTATTGCCCCCATTCTTCTAGGCTTTGTGAGATGACAGGATTCAGGTTTAGACAGCCAGAGACATTTAGACTTTAAAAGCATAGGCTGTAAATAGTAAAGAACAATAATTCCCCCAAAGCCAGATTATTTAATTGGCTATATTTTTAGTGATAGATACTATATATATATTTCAAAATTTGTAAGTAGTCAAAACCAGCTTTCACTGAAAGGATAAATCATATCCAATGGCTAAAGAATTCAGGTATTTGAATTCTGTAAGAAAATGTATTCTGTTATTTTCCGAAACATTACAGGTTGTTTTGATCATCTCTCTAATTAACCTGCTGAACTCTGAAATAAAAACTGCCCAGGGCCATCGAGAATGTCCTGTGTGTGCCTTGAACCAGCTCTAAAAAAAGCAAACGTTGTTTAACTTTTTGAAAGCTGGTGTTTTCTTAACGTCCTTTTAATTATTTTTCAGCATATTATTGTTTTCCTTTTAATATACGTAGGCTGTATTTTTCTGAGGATAGAATTACTATATGCTGGTTAGAAAAATTCAAATGACAGGGAAAAGCGTACAAACAGACCCCTATCACCCCGCTTCTGTGTTTCTAATCATTAAGAACGGTTAATGACTCATCATTCTTTATATGATAGGTAATATGTATGCTATCCCTTACAATGCTATTATTTATTCCTTTAATTTTATCAAGCTGTCATGTGTTTTTCTGAGATTATCACCTCAAGTATACCCGAGAACGTTAAAGAAGCAAACTTTTGATGTTTCCGTAACTCATTAGGTCTCAGTTTAGCGATTTAGGGTTGAGAATCCAGCAAATTGGTTCCAGATACGACTTGATGTTAAAGACGGAGCATTTATGTGCACGTTTGCTGGTTATATTTTGTTACCGTATGCAATTGGCAGGATATTAGTGTTCTTTGATGTTTTTATATAATCGTGGACCTGCTGTTCGTAGCTATCTACTCACTACTGTTTAGTCACCCTTTATCATTACAGTGTCAGACTGTACGGTACAGTCACAGAATGTGCACTGAGAAGTTACGGCTGAGAAAAAAAGCCCCGAGCCTCAGAGCTACGTAACGTTTTCAGGAGCAAATGCAGAGTCGCCCCTGGTGCGTGAGGGGGTGGAACGGCGGGCGGGGTGCCGAATGGACTTGCCGGGGTCTCCCTCTCGCACCCCTGTTCTTTCTTTCTTTTCATGATGATCACAGATGACATGACCACCGTAGCTGATCATGCGAAATGGGACACTTTTAAAAATGAAAAAAAAAAAAAGTTCTATTCATAACCACACCCGATGACAGTGTCTCCTGGTGTTGCCAGGGGCCTGTAGACGCCGATGGCTGCCTCGGGTAGTGGGCAGTGTCTCTCAACTCCTTCTAGACAAAATGTGCCTTTGGATGCTTTCTCTCAAGCTCAAGACCACAATCTTATTATCACAATTTTCATAATAAAAAAGAAGTGGTTTTGTCTTTGTAACCGGTGAAAGATCTTTTTGAGATTATAGTCCAGCTGATACCACCCCATGTTAAACAATTTCTTAAAATTCGGGGTATGCACATAGGCTGTTTTGAGAAACACTGTTAGATCCTAATTCTTTCCTTCATGCGTTAGTATGTTCTATCTTGTCACTGGCAAGATTTGAAGGGCCTTCAAGATGAGAGGAAAATGGAGACAGAGTGGATGTCAGAAAGTGGGCGTGGTCCCTCACAGGTTTCTGTCCCAGGAGGTAAAGGGGCATGGAGGGAGTCAAGTGTTGACATTTCACGTGAATCTGTCAAAGGACAACTCCAGCAAGTGTGGCGAGTTGTGGACACGTGAAGCAGCACCTGTCACCGTCACTAAAACAGCTAAATGACTAAAACATAAAACAGTGACGACATCTAGTCCTGGTGTAGATGTGGAGAAATGGGGTCCCTCGCATGTGGCTAGTGGAAATACAGAAGGAGACGGCTCCGCCACTCTGCAGGGGAGCGTGGTGGTCCCCTAAACACTGAACACACACTCACCACGGGGCACACTAGTCACACGCTTGGTTGTTGGTCCCAGAGGAGCGAAGATGTGTGGTCACACCAAAGCCAGCAGATGAATGTTTATAGCAGCATCGTTCACATCAGCCCAAAATGGGAAAGCACCCTGATGCCTTTCAAGGGGTGGCTTGTCCCCCCAAACTGTGGTACGCCCGTACCACACTCGGGGCCAGTCCTAAAAAGCGTGGAGCCATATGCAAAGCACCACGCTGCCTTCACAAGGAGAGTTCGGTGCTCGCTCCTTTTCGTAGATATGTACGTAAAGGAGGAACGCGTGACCGATACACATTTTAGATGGATTTCAGGGGAGTTACGCAGCGGGAAGAAAAGCCAGTCCCCGAAAGTCATGTACTGAATGATCCCGTTTATATAACATTCTCGAAATGACACAGTTATAGGGGGAGCAGAGATGAGTGGGCGCTAGGGGTTAAGGAGGCGTTGGGAGCAGGAGAGAAGAGTGTGTGGTGGCGAAAGGTCAGGGGTCCCCTGTGGGGACAGCCGTGCTGTGTCCTGACTGTACCAAGCTGATCGATCGCACGGTCGTGGTGACACCCTGTGGTTCTGTAAAGGTCGCCACCGGGGTAGCTGGGAGTGGGGCCTGGGGTCTCTCTGTTTCCTTTCTCTTGTGATGACGTGTGAACCTGCAGCTAGCTCGAGATAAAGTTTAATTAACAAATGAAAGAGAAGTTTTTCCTCTTCCCTAGAGGAGTCGAAATAATCTCTCCTATAGAAAGTAAACAAGCATGCTATTTGCGTGTATTTTAAAGAGACAGTGTTTATTAGTAAGCGATTTTCAACATGAGGAGCTAGAAAATAATTCAACTCATCTCAGAGACATTGAAAGACAACGTTACACTGAGCACAGAGCCAATAATTCTTATCGAAGTATTAAAGTATCTTCTCTGAATTCTTAATCAGCATCTTTAGTATCTTATAGGTCTGAATGGACAGGTTAGTGTTTATTTTCAAAGCCTTCCCAGATATTTCAAGTAAACAAAAATAAACAGTTCTTGACAGTTGTGTACTCCAGTTGTATGTATTTTCCAAACTGATGTGAGCCGTGCACAGTCACTGTAGAAAATAAGTGAGCCTCATGCAGCCACTGAGGTTATTGTGGTGACAGAAACCACCCATTCAAAAAGTGTCCCCTTGCGTTAGTGTTACACACGCATGCGATGGGAGGAATCCAGGGGTGAGGTGGTTCCGTTTACAAACTAAGTTTATTTGAAATCCTTTCATTTGTACTCCTAGACAAGAAAGAGACGAGATTAAATTAGAACGTCGAAACAATTCTGCCATGGTTTTTTCTTTATATATAAAAAATTCTGCAAAGGACAGTCTTAAGTGGCCAATATGTTTGAGTTAACATTCCTTTTTCTGTGATTAGAAGACAAAAAGATGCCAGGTTGCATACCATATACTCTGAGAACAGTCACACAACGGTCTCTTCCATTTGTGTAAGTGAGAGTCTCAGACTCTCCAGGAGAAAGAATTTTTATCCCCAGGGGCGGACTTTGCTAACGAAACCGCCGGCCTCATTCACGTAGGGGAACGCAGGGACCCTCTCGAGCGCTTCCACAGAACGGGCCCGTTAGCATGACAGCCGGCAAGCACGGCTAAGTGTCAGAGCCTGGAACCGAAGGGCGATCGTCTACACAGCAAGAGCTCACTTCAGGAAGACCCTAATTTAATCTGCGTCTGGCTATGTCCACGTGCCAGCCAGCAAGCGTCTCTGAGTGACTTACCTCTTTACATAATTCAGAAGCCTCAGAAATGTTATTTTTCTGTTGAAAGGAAATCTTGACATCTGTGTGCCCCCACGGGCTTATGAGACGTCTTTGAGGATTGCCATAGATAAACGCAGACTTCAGGGGAAAAAAAAAAAAGCGTTCAGATTCTTTTAGCTCATAAGAGGCTGAAGATATATGGTGTGTGGATTTATCTAATCGACTCACATCTCTCAGTCCCCACTGCCCTTATTGTCCTCCTGTTCCAAGGTGTGAGGGAGGGAGACTCAGGGGCAAACCAATCCCTCAAATCTGAACATCGGATGCGTTTTATTAGAGAATAGAAGGCAAAAGTCTGTCTCTCAGGAAACCTGACAAATGAAAGAGAAGCTATTGCACACTGAGAAATTTTATTACTATTCACTGGAAGTCCTCGTTTCAAATACTCTGCTCTGTTGTCTCTGTTATATTGACTCAAATTCCATCATCTGGCTGACCTGATTTGGCTTCCGATTTCATTGAATATAGTCATCTTCCTGTAGAGGAGATTTTAAGAAACATGAATCTGTGTCTACACCATCCACCCTAAAGCATCTAAACCAAAAGATTGTTCACCCGAATCCTACCTTTTTCTCCTCTCTCACCGAGTAATTATGACAAGCCCGGGGTTACTTGTCAGAATGCCAAGGAAAGTCTTATCTGAGAAAGCTCTTTCAAGCTCACTTATGGCTGATCAATGAGAGTTTGTCGTTCATTCATTTTTCTATTCGATATTGGTAAGAATGCAGTTCTCACAAACCAGTTGGAAGCAGAATTTTAATGAAATGAAAATAGCATCGGATAAGTGGATGTCTGTCGCCACGGTAGCCTCTGTAAGGCCCTAGAGGATGAGCTCAGAGCATTCTTTGGCCATGAGTTAAAACACAGGACACGCAGATGTATTTGCATGGCATGGGACATCTCGGGTGTTCCTGATGTGTGCGGCAACCTCATGATTTATAAAGTTAGAGTGTTCTAGTCTCGATGACTTGTGCATTTAAAAAAATCATTTTAGCCTTTTGTGCATCTGTACCTTCATACAGACACACACGTTAATTTGGAGTGTGCAGTTCTTAGGAAGAAAATGATACGTTTGGTGGCTTGCATTTCTTCTGTAAACTACATTTTGTGGAGGGTTTTATTCTGCCATTAGTTTTATTTTACCTCTCGATGTTTCTTCCTGTTGTGGGGTCTGGTCATTTTGGATTGGCAGGTGTCAGTCCTCTGTGGTTTATCGTGAGGCTAATGAGGGCGCAGAGCTCTGCTTTGTAAGTTAATAAAATATTCTGACATGAGAGAGCAAAGTGGGGGATGTGAGAGCCCAGTGATGTTTATGTTTGGGAGTACATCACAAACTCCATCTCAGACGTGTGGGCTTTTGAAATCTCAATACAGCTTTCGCCAAGGATATCTTCTGTTCATTTTTACATCCTTAAGTATTTCAAAGGGAATTGGATCTGTGCGTTTGCATTCAATGGATGCATAATTCATCAAAGCATTGTTCTGAAAGGCGAGAAAATAAAAACAAAAACAGAGCTATCTAGTGCTGTTTCAAACTTGGGCACTAAGTTCGTAACCTTCAGAAGTAGGTCACGCTGGCTTCCTCAGTTTACCTGTTTGGCCTCTCGGTCAATTCTCATTTTGAGCAACGTTGAGAAGCTGTAGAAGCTGAAATTTCTTTGATACTTATTTTTATTGCAGGGGAGTTTTATGAGGTCATGTCCAACATATGCTCGTTGCCATCTGTGACAGAGAAGTTAAAACTTCAAGAATGTCACACGCTAGGTGAAATCAGCTAGAATCCTACTCGTTTCCAGTACACAAATATAATGAGGAGGATACAGATCACTCTGTAAAGTCGAACTTTCTGGAATAGGCAGATCATTTAACTTCTCCATCGTCTGTTTTTCTCATCTATAAATTGAAGATAGTAACAACAACAACAAAAAGATGGTAGTAAAAAAAATAGTAATCTTTTTTTAAAGATTATTTTGCTTATTGAATGCAATTATACCTACAAAAGCTGACCTATAAGCAAATTTTAAACTGTTACTAATTTAGTTTGATGACCAATTCTAGAAACAAAAGAGAGCTCTTTGATTTCTGATATGCAATAGATCCATCCTGAAATTCATTTTGTTTTCAGCCACTCCAAAAGGGAGCAAACTGACCCCGTGTCAAATGTCCTGTTCCACACTCCACACTCAGGGGAACCTCAGAATGGCACTGGATGAATTGTGGGAGCTTCTTTAAGTCTTAGGGTACACTGTAACCTCGAGAAGCGAGTGTATCCTATTTCAGTGGAGTGGACCCCTTTTTTAATGTGCTGGGTATATCTGAACACACCTCGTCATTTGGGGAAGATGCTACGGGAGTACTTGCTGTTCAGACTCTCTTACTTTGACAAAGGACACAGTGATTTGAGGCTGCTTCGAAGAGTTTGTGAGCCACTCGGATGTAAAGTAGAGGGGAAGGCAAGAGGGTGAGGGGCACTCGGAAGACACGATACAGGACCTACTTAAAGGATTTGCTTGTTGCCTTTGCAGTTTCTGAGCAGAACGGAAATGCTAAATTTACATAATCTATCCTTTCGTAGTCCATTTAAAACTAGTGGAATGGTTCTCTGCCTTGCCTATTAAATTCGTATCTTTTTGTGTTTCTGTTGTGAGTCCTTTAAAAGGAAAGGTTGATTTCTTGTGAGTCAGTCTTCGTGTATTGCTTGTGTCACATGATGTTATATATAATTGTTGAGCTCATCCCTATTTTTTTATCTTCAGCTCTATTCCATTGTTTTTGTGTTTTTTCTTTTTTTTAAACGTCCAATATCACATATTGGTTATCATTCCTATTCACCGATAGTAAATGATTTTATAAATAAGTTTCCATTTTCCCATAAATGGAAAATGGGTATATGAGCTATTAAAAGACTAAATTGGTTATAAAAAAGGGGAAATACTTCTTTTGATGGATTTTAACTTATAAAAAAGTTATCATTGAAAGTTTAAAAATGAATTTGAACATATAGTAGACAAATATAACGACTATTACTTTATGAAAATAGCAGTGTCTTCACTAATTACTTTTAAGTCTTCGTTTGAGTAGAAAACATACCTGTAGATTTTGTATTAGGAGTTTGAAAAATACAATACATGTGTTGCTAGTCCTTTAAAGTTTGGCATTTGACTTGGTATTTTCAGTTCCTGTTTCTGGTGGAAGAATGTTGCAACGGACTAGACTTCTATTGAAAGGATTAGATTCTTCATCTTTTTTCTATTATTATTATTATTATTATTATCATCATTATTATTATTATTTTGGCATAAGAGATTGATGGGAGAACTTAAAGTCGCAGACCATTTCTTTGGCTGAATAATGAGCTTTATGTATAAATAATTCTTTTACAGACAGTAGCAAAATAACTACACGCAGGGGGCTGACCGCGAGTCATGGACCACGTTGCAGCCTCTGCTCACATTCACTTGCGCATCCCTGTCCCGGTTCCGCCCGCGGTCCCCCCGCTCACCCTCCCCAGCGTTCATAAGAACCACCCATCCTGCATGAGCAGCCTTCTCAGTCCTGCTAGCAGCTCTCATTGGGTTAAATGCAGTGGTTTGCCGGTAAACTTTATGTCTCCGTGATCAGCAGGTCTGACTGTAGCCTCGGAGCTGCTGAGGTGTGAATCCTCCCGCCCTGGTCTTTCCCATGGCCTGACGTGATAATACTGACCCAGAAGTGGGACGAGATGCCCACGCCCCGTCCTTAGGACCTTTAAATCGTAAGAAACCTTTGTTCACCAAACGCTTTCAAATGTGAAGACAATGGACATGCCCCAAAACCTTTCTCCCCCCGTCCCAGCATCCGTATATTTCACCTACATTTTTGGACACACTCCGTTGGCCATTCTTAAGGAGTGAAGGGAGGGCTGAAATGAAGATGGGGTGCACGTATGTGTTTAAGCAGCCGCCCCCGAAGTTGGAATCTTTCAACATAAAGGTATTCATGTACGTGAGTGGTCATCTCTCATGCATATTTATCAAAACAGTTTTCACGCCAACTCTTTCTACCTTTTGAACATTTGTCACTTTCAACGGCCTTTATTTAACTCATCAGTGTGCTGTGACATTGGGTTGCCCGCACACGATCACTTTACCTAGTTCCTCATCGTGGTGTCATTTCTCGAATATATTTAAACAACAACAAAAAATGAGATGACACTCGTGTTAAAATTGAAACATCTGGTGCTGTAGTTTCAACAGACTTCCCTCGTCTGGCTGTTTTTCTGTGGGCACAGGCGAACATGGCTGCTGCTGAAACCTGTTTTTTCTGCAGAAAAGCTGGCCAGGGTCTCTCCCCTCGCTCAGTGGCGTCCTCAATTTCAAAAACAGTAAGAGAAAGAAGTAGAATACTGTTATTTTGAAAGAGGTGCTATTGGTCCAGCACGGATGCGGCCGGTGCCGAGGACCTGGAGTGGAGTGGCAGGAGCCGAGCGTTCTTCAGGCTGACACAGAAGGTGGTGAGGCCAGGACCTGCTGGAAGCAAGGAGCTTAATTAGGAGGCTAACGCAATTGTCTCCGCTAGAGCCCGCGGGACTTGGCCACAAGCTAGAACTTGCGATGGAGGGAAGCGTGTAGATTTGTGATGGTTTTGAGATTGTTTTAATAGAACTCTCCCATGAACTCACTGATGGTGAGGTATGAGAGAAGAATATTTCACTATTACGTGCAGCTAATTGGTTTGAACACACTTTAGTTTTTGGTGCCAGCAGGGACGGGAGAGGAGGGAGCAAAAAAAAAAAAATGTTATGGGGGGCAGGGCTTCTAACACATTTTATTTGAGAGGTTTAAGATTTCAAATAATTTTAAGTGGGAATATCCAGTAGGCAGCTTGCCGATGTGAGTCTGTTTCTGAGGGTAGAGAATAGAACAGACATGTAAATTTGGGACTCGGTGTTGGACACTGGGTGCTGGCCAACAATCCATGGCAAGACGCATTCTTCAACTAAGGTTTGTTCGAGAAGATACACATAGACTCCCGGCACGGATGAGGTGGGATGTCGGATCTCGCTTGAGTACCATAAGAGAAGTCCACAGAAATTGCATCAGTGGCTTCACGATTGATTGGTACGCTTTGTTCTTCTGCAGTGCCTGATTTGAGCTATCTTGCTTTCCTGTATCAGTCGCATTTCCATTACAAGTCAAAGATAAATGAATGGCTTCTATATGAGCCATTGTATAAAATTTGGAGGGGATATGTATTTGTAACTCAATTGCAAGTACTTCAGGAATGCAAATGAGAATGGGCATAGTCTTAAAAAATACCAATAGGCCCACCATTCAGCTTCAGAGAAAAGAAAATTACAGCTGAAATTGAAGTCCCGGATGTTCTCTCGGATTCTCTGTCCCTCCTTTCTCCCCCGTACAAGGAACTCTTATTCTGAATTTGGAATTTGTCATTGCCATCCATGTTCTTAGTGCTCCTTTCCCTATATGTATTTACCAATCCATACATGATATGGCATACTAGTAATTGGCATGTTTTTAAACTTTAAATAAGTGATATCATATTGTGCCTTTCTTATGCGACCCAGTATTTTTATTCAGCTATATTTTGAGATTAATCCATGTTGGTGAATCAGTTCCTAGGAGGAGAATTTCCGAGTCGAAGGGCTGTGTGTCTTCAGGTCTCCCAGATATCAGTGATCGATGACGGTTCTGCCAGGTGCTTGAAACCATCTCCACTCCCTCCAGCCTTCCCAGAAAGTTCCATCCGTCTCACACCCTACTCGATGTTTAAATATTTTCAGACTTTTAAGTTCTGAGTCTGACTGGTGTGAAGTTTTATATCCTGGGAGATGTAGCTTCCATTTGCCAGTGAATAGTTGACTGAGCATCTTTTCACAGTTACTGGCCGTTTATAGTTTCTCTTCTGAGCATTGAGTGTTCTGTTACCAACTTTTCTAATGGGTCTGTTTTTATAAGCAAATTCTTTTAACACTCAGAGAATACTGATGGTATTTGGGGTTTTATAAATGACAAATAATCTGCCAGCCTATAGTTGGTTTTTTAGCTTTGATGCCATTATGATATACATACATTTCTCATTTTAATGTGGAAAACTCCATCCTTTCTGTGCATAATTTAAGAAATCTTTCCTATGTTATGATCAGGAATTTTTAAATCTTTTAAAATAAGTTTTCAAGATTCAGCTTTCAAATACAGATCTTTAATAACTGCAATGTATCCTTAAGAATGCTGTATGAGAAAGATCTACTTTTATTTTCTACAGAAATTACCTGTTGCCCACTTCCATTTTTGAATATCCGTGTCAAGTTCCCATGTATGCCTGGATGAGATCCTGATTCCTTTTCAAGATTGATTTTAAAACGTGTTTACAGTTTGGTCAGAATGTGGCATTGCAGTGTGTATAACCTGTACTTAATCTATGTGGAAACTGGGTTTGAAGACATAAAAATCCAACTATCTCCAATTGAAACTCATTAATATGCCCAGCTAATGAGGATTGCCCCTCCCCCAGGCCATTTTCAGAAACTGAGAATTAACCACTATACACATAAACACATGACTAACAGGACTATGAGCTGAAACATTTTAAATGTATTTTTCAGATGTGAATAAGGTGTAATTATTCATAATACTGCTTAAATCACAAAGTATAATGTGTGTTCTCCAAAAGAGGTTCTTTGTTTGTCTCATTTAGAATATGAAAGATTTTGTAAACTTGTGATTGGATTTGTTTTCTGGATGAATACTGTTGACATTAAAGATGAATCAGGTAAAAGTATGCAAAGTTCCGCACTAAAATTAATCATTAAAATCTTCTATATGTCAATGCTTGCTGGGTACCGAGCTGATTTCAGTTTTTCCTCTTAGGGAGTATAAAGTTGTAGATCCAAATTCACTTTTTATCTATGCACACGAGATACTCTTCAATGGAGGTCAAGAATTTTTGGACGTGAGGTGTATTCATTAGGTCCTTGGGGATCACGTGTACATAGTAAGTGAAAGGTATTTCATACTGTTTCTATGTCTCACGTGGTATCACCATTTAATTGATTTCATCGATGTTGCCTATCTTATTATTTCATAGATAAAGGCTCACCTGAGTGGTCGTGTCCACTCAGGAGTAAGGTGATCTGGTGCACTAGTAAAAATAGGACATTTTTGGCACAGAGTCTTAGCTCCATCATCTGTTTGTCATAGGATGGTAGGCATGTTAATATTCCTACAGCTTAGTTTTGTACCTGAGAAGACAGAACTAATAGTATCTGACCTTGAGATTGTCGTGAAGGTTAAATATAATACTGTTTGCAAAGCACCTAGCACAGTGGCACAAGGTAGGCATTCAAATGCTTCTTCCTTTCTTCCTAATACATAGTTTGTCATTAATCACCCATGGTGGATAATAAATTTTCCAGGCGAATACCCTTCCTCTCAAAGTTATTAAAAATTACCTGAAGGTAGATTAAGCAGATTCTCCCTGGACACCAGCTTTTGTGTAGGAATGCCTGTGGGGGGAGGTGGGGCTCTTGTTTGAAGATGTGTCCTCGTATGGGGTGATGGGGGTGTCTGTTTCTATGAGAGTTTTTGAGCTTGAGCTCGGTCACGTTGCTTGGCTTAAGTTTGCAGTTTTGGTTACTTGCATTCAATAACAAGAAAAAAAAAAAAGAGTACACAGGTAGAAGAAGGCTGAAACTGGATTTATCACCAGAGTTTCAGCCATCATGGTTTTTTTTTCTGGCATTAGGAAAAAGTGCTAAGCAGTTAAAACGATTAAAGTAGTCCCATTTCCCTCTGCTTATCTCTCAGTGGGTGATAATTTTGCTTATGCTTTTCAAGACTCGAATTTAGGGAGGTTTATGCTCTTTAATCTTTTCTAAGTTTCAATATAGTGTTTTTGGTCTTTTCCTTTCAAAGATAATAGAGATCGCGTATTACGTCTCAAAATATTTGCCAGAGGCCCCGTTATCAGAATCTCCTGGAGTTGGGGAAGGTTGTTATAAATGCAGTTTTTTGAGACCTGGGTGGGATGGGAGACCGCCTCCCCCAAATCCCCCGGAATCGCTAGTAGTTTCACGAAGGTACCTGCATTTTTAACAGTCTCCCCAGGTGACTCTCCAGGGGACAGGCGCATGCTCCGTTTGGAACTCAAAAGTCTCGATTTTTCAACTCGCAGTCCTTCTGAGATAGCAGTCTCTCAGCTGCTCATATAAGGAGTTTGAAAATACCAAAAAGCATAAAAAGCAAAAAGCATAACAAAAAAAACCGTCATCTCTAATTTTACCGCCCGAAGATGATCTGTTACACGTGTTGGTCTGTGGGGAGTGTCTTTGGGGGGTTCCAGGGTTAAGTGGGGGCTCTGGGGCCCGACTGGTGGGTTCAGACTTTTTGCAATGCCCCTGGCCAGCTGTGAAGTCGAGAACGGTGTTCACTCTTTCTGTGTGTCAGTTTCCTCGTCTGTAAAGTGAGAATAATAAACGTGTTATTAGTCTATATTTGTCCTTTATGCCACCTTATCGTATATTTGTAAAGACTGAGCAGATGCTTATAAAATGCTTAGCAAGTTCCTAGTACATAGTAAGCGTTCCATCAATTTCAGCTATTATTTTTATTTTTGTATTTATATTTAGCTATTATAGATAATGCTGCTATGAATATTTGTGCACCGGTTTTTATAAGGACATATATTTTTTTCTTGGGAATAGACCTAGCAGCAGAATTACTGGGTCCTATGGGAGCATTTGTTCAACCATTTGAGGAAGTATCAGACTGGTTTCCGAATGCCTGATGGCGTTTATGTTTATTTGGCTTCGTGACAATAACAGGAGTGCACACAGCACTGAGGTCTGCTGTGGAGGGGATGCTCTGTCACACTGGAATTGTCATTTCCCAGCTCAGGGCGTGGGCTCCGGGGGCGTGAGTACTGTCCCCTGGTGTCTGTACTCAGACCTGTGAGCTTTCATAAACTGAGCTGGGGACCGAAAGCCCCATCTGGTGGAAATGTCATCACCATCAGGGCGCGCCCAGGCTCCCTGGAACTTTCCACGTGTGAGGCTTTTATCCCAAAGGGCGGCACCTGGCCCTGAGCAGCGGGCACCCCGTGTCTGTAAACGCAGCCCCCTGCTCCTTAGCGTGGATCCAACACATTTCGAATCGGAAAACGGCATTTGAGTCGCCTCTCTCCTCTACTGAACGACTATGTCTCTTAACCCTTTCGCCACGTCTCACTCCCCGATGTCACACTGCCCCAGGCAAGCAACGACGCGCTTGGTGTGATCTGTGCCCGGCCTGGATCCATCAGAGGATGAGATGCGTGGTTAGGAGGAGGGGCGGCCAACCTCCGCACCAAGTCACCGGAGTATGTCAGAGGGTGTCGTGACGTGGGAGAACACGGAGACGTGACGTTGTGGGTTTGACACAGAGGTTGGCATGGTTTTTTTGGGGGGACTTAAAGAAAAGAATCCCTAATTTTCATGAGTAAAGATGGTT
Source organism: Macroglossus sobrinus (assembly GCA_004027375.1). Taxonomy (NCBI): domain Eukaryota; kingdom Metazoa; phylum Chordata; class Mammalia; order Chiroptera; family Pteropodidae; genus Macroglossus; species Macroglossus sobrinus. Next base: position 21,381 of record PVKZ01004284.1, read on the forward strand.
CGTATCACAAAATTGGCAGCATTTGCTGTCATTATGGAGAAACAAGTAAGAATTCCTCGGCGTTTCGGTAATAATGTTTGCATCTACTACCCTGAGATGTTTGATTTTCTTCACAGCCTGCATCTGTTTGATTCAAATGACGCACGTGTCTCTCTGGAGGGCGGTTTCTCCCAGCTGTTGAGATCGTGCCGTGGAGATCTAGGCTTTGCACAGCTGTCCGTCTCTGGGGTCTGCTCTGTGCTCAGTCCTAAGCCTGGACTTTCGTCCTTTTTAAAAGTCATCTCTTCTCTTGATTATTAAGTCAATACATTTAAATATATTTTAAAGCTTTTTCAGTCTTCTAGGTACAGAATCTAAGGCTGGTATCTCTTTACTCAAATTGCCATCTTGGAGGTAGAAAGCGTACCTGAGAAGCTTCTTATCCCCAACCTGGTCTGAGTTAGTAGGCGTATTATTAAGAAGAAGACCAGAAAGAAAAATTTAGGTGATTTGAGAATGCAGTAAATAACTTTTACCTGAAGGAAAAGTCTGGAAAGCAAACTTTCGGAAATATTGATTGATGTATTGCCTATGAACGGCACAGAAAAAATCTTACTGCCTGGCAACGGGTTTAATTGAATTTATCAAAAACTCTTCCAAGTAAAATGCACTTACGCTGCTACTTTTAAGGCTCATAACTGTGAAAAAGAGAATGAAGCAAATAATTTAGGGATATTGCTTCCAACGACAGCCAGAAACGTAATTTTCTTCTTGGCACAGATGAAGGCTTGATCGGGTAATGAACTCTCCTCTCGGCAAAGGGCAGGCTCCTTCACCACTAGGGTCGCCCTGATGTCACCGGGTGGGGGTGGGGAGAATGCGGGGGAATCAGACGGTGGGGAAAACGTATGGTCTTAAATGAGGATTTTAAACAGATATGATTTAGGGAAATAGAATAGAATATGCCAACAGATGCTCACCCTCAACGATGCTGGTGATATTTCGATGGCATCACATAAATGTAGACCAAGCAAGGGTCGTTCACACAGATGTCCCCAAGTGCCCAGCAGGTACTTTAAAGGGTACGTACGATATTGGAAGGAAAAGCTTGGAAAGTGAGGGAACCTTTGGGAGCCTGGAGAATGCGAGATCTACTCGAAGGCATGAAAGATGCTAAACGTTTAGAATCTAGAAGCACTGAACAGGAGTATTCAGTGGTTTTCAATCTCAAATGAAAGGATGTTTATTATCACATTATCAGGACTTGTGAGTGTCACTTATGAGGGAGGACTTTCTATTCGTCAGAATGTTCTGGAAAATATATTCTAAAAACACCGTTAGTCTTTAATTTGAGGATTTTTTTTTTTGTTTGTTTGTTGGTTTGTTTTGTTTTTTTAACCTCAATTAAATTACATATTGTCAGGTGGTAAGCAGCTACTCTTGTTTTTGGTACTTTTCGATTATAGTCGATAGACGATATTATATTAGTCTCAGGTGTACAACATAGTGATTAGATATTGATATAACTTAGGAAGCGCTTTCCTAAGTATGCCTAGTGCCCACCTGTCACTGTGCATAGTTATTATAATATTATTAGCTACCTTCCCTGTCTGGACTTTACATCCCCGTGACTGTATTGTCACTGCCAATTTCTGTTTCCTGATTCCTTCATCTTTTCACCCAGCCCCACAACCCTTCTCCCATCTGACGACCACAGATCTGTTTTCTGTATCTGTGAGTTCCCGTTTTGTTTATTCTTTTATTTTTTTAGATTCTATATATGTAGATGAAACATATGGCACTTGTCTTTCTCTGCTGGACTTACTTCACATAGCATAACACCCTCTAGGCCCATCTATATTGTCACAAATGGCAAGATTTTATTTTTTATGGCTGAGTAATATTTCATTGTGTATGTATACCACATTTTTTTTTTTTTTTTACTCATTTGTCTATCTATGGGCACCGAGGTTGCTTCCGTATCTTGGCTATTGTAAATAATGCTGAAATGAACATGGGGTGTATGTATGTTTTTAAGCAGCCGCCCCTAAAGTTGGAATCTTTCGACATAAAGGTATTCATGTATGTGAGTGGTCATCTTTCATGAATATCCATTAAAACAGTTTTCACACCAACTCTTTCTACCTTTTGAACATGCGTCAGTTTCAACGGCCTTTATTTAACTCATCAGTGTGCTGTGACATTGGGTTGCCCGCACACGATCACTTTACGTAGTTCTGCATCGTGGTGTCATTTGTTGAATATATTTAAACAACAACAAAAAAAATGAGATGACACTCATGTTAAAATTGAAACATCTGGTGCTGTAGTTTCAACAGACTTCCCTCGTCTGGCTGTTTTTCTGTGGGCACCGGCGAACATGGCAGCTCCTGAAACCTGTTTTTCTGCAGAAAAGCTGGCCAGGGTCTCTCCCATTGCTCAGTGGCGTCCTCAATTTCAAAAACATGAAGAGAAAGAAGTAGGATACTGTTATTTTTAAAGAGGTGCTATTGACTAGCATTTTGTCATCTCTCAGAAATGAGTGAATATCTGCCAAGTATTCCTTAGAATCAGATGTCCTTTAGCTTCTTAAACATAATAATAGAATTTTTACTGGTCTGTAAAATCAAAAGTTGGGGAACAAGTTAGTCATATTCGATACCTCTAGTATCGAAATCTATTGCTTTTCAAGACAACCTAATTCATGGTTCTTTCAAGATGAAGAGTTTTAAGAATGCTCACTAGGTAGATGATATGTAATCTTTAAACTTTCTATTCTGATTATTTTAGCCTTATTTTAGAACTTCCAAAGCTCACTGAGGAACCTAATCTTTGTGATAATCATCATCTTTTTGTCCCAACAGCAGTTCAGAACTGCTTGCCCTTATTTATGACAGAAATTAGCTTACTATGAGACCAGTGGTCATTCTCTTTAAGTGTGAAGTTTATGTTATGGGGCAACAAGCCACCTGTGTCTGCGATCTCAGGTTCCTCGCGTCCCCTCGCCTGGGGGTCCAGCCTGGCACCCCATGTGTGCCTTGTCCTTTCCCGCCCTAGAGCTGGAGGCTCTATGTGCCAACTCTGGGCCAAATGCACTGTCAAGGTAGGCAATGTCCACTCCCTTAGGAAATCAAACAAAAAAAAACACTGAGAAGGTGGCTTGAATGGAAATATTACTCTTTGAACTTAATTTATAAATTGAACAAAAGCCAAGAGGAAAAAACCAATCACACTCTAATGAGGCGATAGGATGCTGATTTAGGCAGTAGTTTTTTGCATGAAATGGAAAAAGAAACTGGGTACCAATCAGAAAGTCAGGTGATGGAGTTTGCCATCAGCCGGCTTCCGCTGCCTTTGGGAGCCTCTTTCATTTCGTCCGCGGTACCTCGCTGTCTAATTAGTTACCGTCTGAGACAGCTTGTTAACGCGGCTCTGCCTTTCCTCTCTGTATTTCGCCAACCTTTCACGAGTCTCATTCGTCTCTTTCTCCCCAAAGCTAGAGCGCTCAGATGTGCAGACCGTTCCTAACTCAGTGCCCGTGGCGTCATGAAGATCGTTACACTCCCCGAAGCCAACGGGCTGCTTTATTCCGACTCCCAGATCTCAAGGCCCGAAAAAATGACAAACCGTACATGAATCTCCAGTATTTTTTTAGCCGTGAAGTATGGAAATGTCTATTTTGACGTGAGCTACAGACCAGACAAGTTTTACCTATTTTTGAACATGAGAACCCCCAGATGTGCATATTTGAGAAACTTATGCTTAAGAAATGAAACATTGTAGATATTCTTTTCATATTATCATGATATCAGATTTCCTACACAAACGCATCAACATATATTGTCAGCAAGACATTTTATTAAACTTTTAATTGTATTAAACTCTAATTAAGACACCACCAGTCCCTTACCCCGCAAACACTTTTTTTTTTTTAGATGTTCTAATCCAAAATGAATTGTCTGCAACTTCGTGCATCCACTTGTGCAACTAGAATCCAAATACGGGGTATCTGTATATTTCTGTCCAGCATGTTAGTTCCTCAATTGTAAGCGAACTGTTCTCCATTTTTTCCTTGCTAGGCATAACTAAAACAGAGGCAATAAAATTAAATTTGAAATTCAGCTTTCTATCAAGTACCCGCGTCTGGAAAGCACAGAGGGGCTTAGCACGCCGCCGTAAGCATGTTCGGTGCTGAGACAGGCTCCCTTTAATTGTCTTAGGACATTCAAGGTCAGGGGCTACAGTGTCTTCTCACTGTTGCTGGGTTCTGTGGACAGGAGGGTCATCGAAGTGAGCTAGGTCATTCCTACCGCCCTCTGTTCCTTTGATTGTTGTTCAGACATGAACTTGATGACCACGAGAGGTATATGGTTTTCATTCCACGGGCAGGCGGTGGTGTGTGACTGCACAGCGAGTGTCACAATCCCCTCTTCCTGTCCCGTTGTTTCATCCGCGGTTTTCTGGAGTGCTCGGCAGCGCAGGGCGTGTTCCGGACGGGGTCTCGCTCTGGAACGTTCCCTCCCCGCAGCGGGACGTCAGTCGCATCAGTTCCACGATTCGCTTCGGGGGAGTTCAGCGCCAGAAATCCACTCTGAGCCTTTTCACATGTGATCTACAGTGAAAATAGCCTGACGTTGATTTTAATAACTGTTAATCATTTGTCGCTAGTGCTACCGGATTGCGGTCAGTTGGCTCAGCTCACTATTCCTGTTTTGAACGAAATTAAGATCTCATTTCACGAGCAAGCTCCTTTCTTATCACTGTCGCTTTGCAAATCGGAAAATATGCATCTCACTGAAAACAGAAGAATAATATAATTATTGTCACAGGAAATTTCTCTCCCCATAGTCAAACATTCAGCTTAATTTAAAGCAAGAGGAATTCCATGCGCTCAATGAGCATCAGGATGAACAGACTCAAACTACCAGTATAGGGAACAGTGTTTGCGTTTTTAAAGAAATTTAAATGTGGTGGAATGGGGGTGGGGGAATGAGGCCTCAAGAGATTGGAGAAAAAGATGGCGGCCCTCGAAATCTACTCAGTTCTCATCATTGATTCTATCTGGCCTTACCTTCCTACTGATGATAGTTCACGAAGGTGATAGGAGCTATTTAAAAATTGTATTTAAAGCAAAACATTCTGAGCCTTGACTGTATATATATTTTTTTGGTTATATATATATATTTTTATTGCCAAGCTTCTATCATTTTTCTTGCAGGTGGCATTTAAGCGATCGTGATATGTAAAATGGATTATTAAATAATAATGTTATGTTTCAGCTTCCATAATTTATCACACACATCGCACAGTTGACAACTGCCACCGCAAATACTATTACGGTCCTCCTTGGGGTACGGAAGAGAAACCTCACATCTGTTCCATGATGTTAAGCTTAATTAAAAAATCCTTGTTTCCCACACAGTTCTATTTAAGCAGTCCGTCTTTCGTAGAGAAAGCACATTTGTTAGTGCTTAATGAATAGTCATTCTGCTATAAGAGCTACATTCACATCTCCAAGTTTACCATTTTGTTAAGATATTTTACTTTCGTGATTAACCGAGTCGCACCTTTAAAGGGAGATTCATACTTGTTTGGAAACACATTTTAAAACGCCTAGCAGATTTTTTTTTCAATTGTCACTTAATTTTTACCTTCGAAAACACCTCCGAAAGATTAGCATTTTAAGAACAAATTTCGTAACTCTTAAGGTAGTTTATTTGTAAATAATGTGATTTCAGGTAGATCTTTATGAGAAAGGCCTCAAAGGGTTGGTTGAATATCTTAATTTCTCTCCTTTTCATTTCATTTCTTTTATTTCTTTCTTTTTCATTTCACATGCCTCTGTATCTATACTCCCCCAATTTAAAGAGATATACCACAATATTTGTTTTCAACTTTTTTCAATTCAACTAAGAGCCAAGCCAAAGCATCCTTTTCTCTCGCTAACCCTCTCTCCTCCTCCCTGTGTCTCTCTCCTCTTGAGCCTTCATTTCTGCTGAAATGGGCAGAGAACAGGGTCCTTTGAATCGTCCTACTTTGCAGCCCTGTGGGGGAGGAGGGCGCCGGGCTACAGGACAGCTGGACGGATCACACGGAATGGCCTCCTGGCTTGGACGTATCGGAGACGGTGCTTCAGAATGAAGTCACAAAGCAGGCATGGTTCACAGGGACGCTTTCACGTGGCAGGATAAACAAAACAGCTGTCTTCAGTTTCAGTCACCTCTGCTCCCTTTTTTTTTTCATTGCTATGCACCGTGCACTCCTCAAAGGCGGGCATTCCGACGCTAAAACAGAAAAACAGCAGAGGTTCTTGGCAGAGGGGACAGCCACAGCCCTGGCCCTTGGTGAGGGACTATACTGGAGCTGGCTTTCTTTGCCTCCTCCCGAAATGTGGGGGAGAGGGGGCAGCGCAGCCGGGGAGGGGTGGGCTTTCCCTTGCAGCTGTTAGCTGCCTGTTCAGTCGCAGGGTTTTTAGACAGACCTTTTAATCTTGTTCTGAATTCTGCTTGGACAGTTGGGACACCCGCTCTGGCTGGGGAGTGAGACCGTGCACCCCTTCCTGCTGATGGGGAGAAAGAAAGCTTCCAGAGGCCAGTGCAGTCCCCACACCCATTGATTGATCTCCAGCTGGAAAAGCAAAACAAAAACAAAACAAACACCCCCCCCCAAACAAAAAACAAAAGACCGCATTCTTTGCCAGCCTTCTCTGCAGGAGCAGGGGGCTGGGGGGCTGCCCCCCCCCCACACACACCCAGGAAGCCGGCATTCACGGCTGTCCAGAGGGAGGGCTGCAGGAGCCCTGAAAACAAAATGCCCGGATTGCACAGCTAATCTATTCTTCCGCTGTCATCGGTAATGTCATTTTGTTAGTCCCGCTGAGTCCATGAGAGCCGCGCCATTGAAAACTTTTTTCACTGGTGAAGATACAATCAGCTTAGCTCGTTTCTTCCCTCTAAAGCAGCGTGGCCGCTCGGATCCCGTACAAAGGAGATGCCACCCCACTTCTCTCAGTCCCGTGTGCCTGAGCACACGGAAAAGCAGTGGATGTTACTTGCCGTGGGATTGATTTTAAATTCTTCTCGGAATTATCTCCTCTAAGAGCTGTTTCCAGTCCATGTGTGAAGAATCCCCGCTGACCTGTTAATTTCGTCCTATGTCGGTGGTTTAAGCAAAGCAAATACTTTATGCTCTGATGTGAAAGAAGTGAATGTTAGATGTTAACTAGTTATACAGGTTTATGTATTGTACTTGATAAAATAGGATGAAGTCAGTTTAGAGAATAACATGGGTTGAGTCTCATGGCTTTGCTGATATTCTGCCAAATTTGACTTAAAGAATTGTCACTGACCCGTGGGGACAGCCACACTGAACAGCACACGGAGGGGACAGGAGCGTGCCACCAAAAAGGGGGGGTCTATCTGTTCCCAGGAGGGGGGCATGGGAAGTAGGCCAACAAAGGGGTGCGCATGACCTCGCCAAAGAGAATTACCACCTTCACCTGTGATAGAAGTTTAAGGGCCCGTCTTGGGTGAGAGAGAACAGATCGGGGATGGGGCGGGAGGGAGAGAGGATGAGTATGGTCATAATCCATCTGGGAAGCGAGCATCACAGTGAACACGAGAGATGCTTAGAACCAGGACGCGTCGTCACGGACACGGTGAAGATGAGACGCGAGTGTCAGCTGCTTCCAGACTGTGCAGGTCGTGCTCGAACCTGAGTAGCCATCTACGGGATCGTTACGAAAAGGTGAACTTTCCGCTCTGAAGTGTCAGGTCCAAGACGTGTGGTCAGCGCTGGTGATGAATTCCTGCTGGGACCTTGTCGCTCCTCATCCCTCTCGTCCAGGACGATGGTGCATTTATTTGAACGTCGTGGGGAGAGCTGAGGGGTTCGAAGGCCTTTCATGTCCGAGCATTTTGAAAACTGCCTCGAAGGTTCACCCCAAGCCTGCCTTTAGCGGGTACACGCCATTCTCAGTAATTCGCCTCATCCTCTTAGTGGAGCATTTGGCCTCGCTAACATGGACCATGTTTTTAACTGGTATGGTTTTGGATATTCTTTCAACAGGTGCATTCGTAACGAAGTATTCACTTAAGCTTTGTTTCCTCGGTATAGATACTTTCAGGGAGGTTTGTGTCTTATCCTTTTTTTTTTTTTTTTCTGATGATGGTTGTGACTTCGCCCTCTTAGATATTTTACCTAATTTGTTGACTAGTATTAGATATTTTTTGAGTGGAATACTATATACCTTTTCATAATCATATAACTAATGAGGGAATCCGCAGGATGACAGAACTAGTTCACAAAAAGGAGATGAAAATAAGAATTTTATATAGTCAGAGATCAACAGTGATGTTAAAATGATGTTGTTAGTTACAGATACCATATTGAATCATACTCTACAGTGTAATAAAATTGTAATCTTTGCGTCATCCTTTCAACCTGACGAAAGTTTAGATCACCTCACTTTTTCAATTCTTTCATAAGCTCTCCAGTTTTAAGGGGTGTACCTTGTCCGAGCCCTAATGAATAGAAAACATAGTAAATCTAACAAAGTCGCCTTTCTGTAGAGACTCAGGACATCTAGTCGAGGAACATAGCATGCTCTAGCCTGCCACTAACAGGTCACTTAGTCACCTTTGCCCCTTATTTTCAATTTTGAAGAATTTTTCTTAATCGTAACACCATCTGTTTATGAAACTAAAATGATTCTTCCAGCACTATGCACGACACAGGAGAAGTATTTTCTAGCATCCTTTATAGCCTTGAACTGTGTCATTTATTAACTTGTCATTCGCATTTTAATTATCCTGATGAGCAGTGATAAGAATCGAAACCCGATTTTTTGTGACACGACAACCCTGTGACAGTTACACGGAAGGCACTGCTGACTGACTTCCTGGAGCATGGAAGCTGACACATGAAATCAGATGGTGAGTTCAGGGTAACGTTGGTGGTTTGATTTTAATGGACAGTGATCTTCAGTTGAAACATCCGCCGTAATGAACTTGACATTTGCAATAATAACAGTATCAGCTCATTTAATATACTTATCACACTGGCTTCCACAATGTGGGAGGCCAGCTTGCTGTTTTACGCTTTGAGCCTCTGTGCACTACTCAGCAAAAGACTCAAAAGAACTTGGCATAATAATCAGGAGAGCCTACAGCTGAGAAAGGTCCCCGGACAGTGTTCCCATTCGGAGATTAATTTATGGGATTTTGAAATTCAGATGAAACCCCTGGCTGTATTTTGCTGAGGGTCCGACACATCCTAACAGCTCTACACCGTTGTTTTAGCTAAAGGGGTTTCAAAGGAGTGAGGGAAGGGAGACGAGGGTGCTTCAGGAGCCTGGGCTGTTCTGGGGATGGGTAAGGTAGGTCTGGGCGGGAGTATAAATGGGTATATTTCCAACTGTCATTTCGATCACATGCTCGAGTAACTATCCGCACAGAATAAAGCTTTTGAGTATTCTGAAAAAGCCACCACTTTTGGTCGACACTGTTATGGTGCCCAAATTTGGCAGAGAACCAAAATCGTTATGCAGTTTTAAAGAACAGATTTCCAGACTCACCCCAGGCCTGGTAAATAAACATCGGAAGGCGGGTGAGGGTGGAGGGGTGAGGGTGAGGGGGAGGCAAGAGTATGTGTGTGTGTTGGGGGGTAGGCTCTGCATCTTTAGAAACCCCTCCCCACTGGGAATCGGCTCTTGCGCCCTCTGGTGGCAGCCGTCGGAAGGGTAGAAGAGAAGCCGCTTCCTCCTCTTCTCCCGCGTGGAGGGTCCCCAGGGCCCCAGGCCGGGGCCAGATCACGGATCGCAGTCTTCGTATGGTCGGTGACCGAGTCCAAGGCCACGGGGCACCGTCTCCGTGCTCAGACGTTGCGTTTCATGGAGAGTTTGCCGCGCGGACGCACTGAAACAGAAGGGGTCCCGGCATCAGCTGCCGCAGGGAAGCCTGCGAGGCGAGCCCGTGTCCCCCAACCATTGCCAGGAGATCGCCGTTCACGGCATTTGTGGAGGATTTCCAACAGAGTGTGATGTTTTTTTCTGGAATAAAGGTTTACAGAAGACCGGCCGTTGGAACTCAGGAGTGCCGTTAACGCAGGACGCTTAGTGGTTCTGATCGCAGGGCCTGGGCTTGAGCTCCAGGTCTGTGTCTCGTCGCCCTGACCTTGGCAAAGGCGGTTAATTAACCTGTCTGCTTCTGTGCTGGCCTCGTACATTCGGAATAATAGTGACAGTCATCCTGTACGTGTGCAGGCAAGGTTGACACATGCAAAATACATGCAGTGCCTTGCGCAGGGGAAGTGCTTACTCAATGTTATCTGTTATTCATCAAGGGGGGTTGGCTCCGATCCTTGCCGAGGGAACGGTGATGCTGTCCGCGCGAATTGATCCGATCACTGTCTGGACGCTGTGGCTCGCCAGGAAGAGTCACCCCGCCTGCTCGTTTCGCTCACATCCCTTGTTTTCGTCCCTTGCTCTGCAGTCCTGTTTACACATCTGGCGTATGAGTCTCCTGGGCTGCCACAGCACGATACAACAGGGTCTTCTCACGGTTCCGAAGGCTGGAAGTTCCAGATCAAGGTGTTGGCACGTTTGGCTTCTCTGAGGCCTCCTCCCTCCTTGGCTCGCCACCTTCCCTCTGTGTCCTCGGGCAGCCTTTGCTTGGTTCTCACGCCTCCCTGGTGTCTCCTCCTCTTCTTATAAGGACACCAGGCAGACTGGATTAGGTCACACCCTGAAGCCTCCTTTAAATTAACTGCCTCTTGAAAGGCCCCTTCCCTGAGAAAAGTCCCCTTTGGAGGTGGGGGGCGGGGCTAGGGCTTTCACATCTGAACTTGGGAGGGAGGGAGACACAGTTTGATCCATAGCACCTGGCACCTGCCGAGCCCACCACTACACCTCATAGACCAGGTGGCAAGTTCGCGAACACAGGTACTGTGTGTTCTTTTAATCACCAGAACTCTGTCCATAAGAAACCCTCAGGTGAATGGTTCTGCTTTGCAACCAGAGTCAGGCCGGACGGGTGGGGACCACTCTCGAAAAACCCACGCTGATGATTTTGATGCCTGGTCTCTGTAGAAAAGGTCTGACTGGGTAAGGATCTATTTTTGGAAAATCATTTATTTCTTTGGATATTTACTATTACAAAAATAATATGTTTCCTCTTATAACTAGAGGCTTAAGATATTTAAAAAATAACCATGACTGCCTCCTTTGGAATATGCACAAGTGTCAGAGCAAGCTGCCTTGTCCCTTTTCTTCGTGTCTCTCCAAGGCTTGAAAAGCTCCCCCTTGGGGTCACATGTAGTGGCCGATCGTGGGGCTCAGGCACACTCTGACACGTTACATCATTCCTTCTTGTTACGTCATTCCTTCTTAGGACACATTTCCTCATCTGATGACAAACAGTGCTGCCTACATTAACGGTGGCAGTGCAGGCCCAGTATTATTTCTGTTTTATTTCTATAAAGATCTACGAAGAGAAGCCAGCACCGAACTCTACTTGGGCAGACATTTCATCAGTTTGTGTGTGGCTGGTACACTTTTTTAGAGCTTGCGTCTTTAAACTTTTGCCCCATTTCAAAATGTGAATACATTATATTGACTCTTAAAGGACACGCTCCAAGGTATTTGGCCAATTTCCATCTCGAGTATTCTTGGAAGGAAACCCTGTGAACTCTTTGCTAATGAAGAAGGGGAAAGTGGATTATTTCTACACTGACAAATGAAGCAGCAAATTGCCAACCAACCTCTCTCCAGCAGGGTAGAGAAAAGCGACTGGAATGCTAGCCAGAATCGTGGAGAGTTCTGGTTCGATGCCAAAAATAAGAAAGAAAGAAAGAAAAAGGTAAGCCTCGGCAATGGAGAGTTTGTTGATAGGGAAGGAGAAAGAGAAGTTAAAAATTATCCAGATCTTTAAGGACGGTGAGTGCGGAATGAACGTGGTGGCAGCCCAGTCACCCAGGGAGCAGCCGGGCCTGCCTTTCTCTGTGGGACACTTGGTGACCTCTGTGGATTTCGGGTCCTCTGCCTTCACGGTCCTGCTCGCAGCTCTGTGCAGCCTGAGCCACCAGGAGCTCATCCACTCAGGGGTCCCGGGGGCACTTCGTGGCCCTGTAGCAAAAGTCCCTGATGCCCCAGCCATGTCATTATCACACGGTTTTCTGTACCCATGGCACCTGGCACCCCGTATCCTGGTCCCATCAGGCTCTGCGGCTGCCTTGGCACCTGGTCCAGCTCTGCCCGCTGGTGCAGCATTTTCCACATCAACCCGAACCCAGTAACCTGACGCTGGGAGCATACGGGGACAGCCCCACATCCATTCAGGGCGCGTCTTGAGCCCCTGCTTGTGCGGCCCCTGATCCAGGCACCGGGGACTTGGCCACAGACACGACAGCAAATGATGACCTCGGCCTCACGGAGCGTACTTTTACAAGAAGACTGAGGATAACCACGATGAATCCATAAAACGCATGCAGTGTTTCAGATGGTGACAAAAACATATTCAGATGTGGATAAAAATGAAACAGGCTGGGGTCCCGGAAGGGAAGGGTTCCTTTTTGAGCAAGGCACGTGGGCAGCCCGCGTGGAGAAGGAGGCATTTGAGCAAGGCCTGTTGGAGGCGGGGCGTGAGGCACGTGGTACCTGGACACGCGTGGTCAGGTGAGAGGAACAGCAAGACAGATACCGAGCAGCGAGCGAGGATGGTGTAGGTGAGCTTGAGTGACAAGCGGGGCTGGGTGAAGCTGGGCCTCGTAGGGACCAAAGGGTTTCATGCCCCTGTCATGGGTAACTCCATGTGGAGAAGGGGACACGTGACTTCTCCACTGGGGGGTGGGGATCGATACACATCTGGGAGCTAAGGCACAGATGGTACCACACACTTGAGACGGGATGAGGTCACCTGCGTCTCTGCATCCAGAACGTCCAGCACCTCCCAGAATATCTCTCTTCTAACACCCCGTTCACAAACATGTTCACAGCGAGGAAAGACACGAAAGTCCACCGTGGACTCATCCTGCTTCGGTTCGTGGAGGCTGAGTAGATACCCACGTCTTGTCTTCTTTTTCTTTTCCTTTTTTTTAATCACCTTAGTGAGTCTTACATCCTGAAGTAGTGAATTCAAGAAGGAGTCGTCACAAGTGAGAGGCCTACTTTTATCGAGAGGGAGAGGGATCGAAGATGGGAGGGAGGGATGAGGGGGGTCTGTTTTGCAAAGGAGTGCGCGTAGAAAATGGATTTCCTTAACGCCATGTGCCTGTGGATCGTTGGAAAACTTTACATCCCTTTAGAAAGTGTACTGTTACTCGAAAGAATTTGAAAAATTCTTTCTAAAGTTTATTAAAAACCAGTTCCAGAATGATCAATCCAAAAGTGACTATGTGCACCTATAGAAATTACTTTTTTTAGATTTTGTATCTTGATTGAGATTGGGTGAATTTGATTTTCTTAAAAATTGTCCACTTAAGTTATTAAATTTACAAAGGATTGTGCAAAGGACTTTCTATTTCATTTCCTTCGTATCTGTTCCTGGACTTTGTTTTAATTTTGTATATTTCTGTGTTGTTTTTTTTTTTCTTGATGATGTTGGCTTGAAGTTATAGTTGTTCATTAGAACCAGCCTTTTATTCACTGTTTCTGCTGCTTTTATGCATTTTCTAACTCAGTAATTTCTGACTTTAAGACTTCTTTCTTCCTTTTGTTTTATGAAGCTTTATATTGGTTAACTATATTTAATCACAGTGCTAAATTCTGTAACACCTTGGTATGAATACATAATTTTTATTTCTTATTTTTTATTAACACTTACTTTTGAGGCTACGATTTTTCTCTGAGCACTGCTTTATCTGCATCCCATGATTTGTGACAGATACTGTTTTCATTATTAATGCTTTTAATATATTCTGTGATTTTACTCTGAATTTCCTATTGGGTGCAAGAGTTATTTCAAAGAATAATTTAGGCAACAGCTGATAGGTTATTTTTGTTCGATCAGTTTCTAGGTACGTAGCATTGTGATCAGAGAATTGGTTTTCATCTTTGAAATTCATTGATGTTTTATTATGACCTAATATGAGGTCTCTTTCAACGATGAGGAAAAGGTAAATTGCCTAATTTTTTAGACACGTGCTTCCTCCTTTGAGACTGGTGACTTGATCCTTCTGCTTGGCTGCCCCAGAGATTCGCTCCTGGTTCTGGAATCCAGTTATTTTATTAGGACTTATCTTGGTGCTGAAGATTCTTGGTCATTTTCTCTTGTACACCGTGTCCTTTCAATATGAAGATTCAAGTCTTCTTTCTAAAACTGAAACTCTTTTTCCTTCTCTCACGTGTAGCCTCTCTGTGTGATAATTAACACACACCTCTCCCGTTTGTCTAAAGCAGACCAGGGCCGGGGGCCAGCCAGCTATCATCCTAGCCCCTGTCCTGGTTGTGGCTTCAGTGTCAACCTTATATGCCTAATTAGCTTCGTACTGATTCCTACTGCTTTGTGGCCTTTGCATTCATTTTGGAGACTGGAGATTTAATTATCCCTGATTTTCATCAACAGAATGAAAATAATAGTTGGCGTTTAGTTTCCCTTTCTCACTTGTTTTAGGGTGGTTTCTTATCAAGGGAAAATGCTGCTTTTATACACTCTGGTTCCCACAAGTCCCCTCAGAGTATTTTTATTGTCCCATTTTTCATGCTTCTTTCTGGTAACCATGTTTATGTTGTCCTATTAAAGAATGTATTTTGCCTAAATAATAATAATTTTTAGAAAAAACATTGTCTCTTTATTTTTTAATTTATTTTTGGTGAACTATCTCATTTATTTTAATATTACCTGCTAGGCATAGCCCATGTAGGAGGACCAGTTTGAGCGGGCAGGCAGAGGTGCTTACTTCATCATTTAACATGCATGGGTTGGTTTAGTGGGCAGAGAAAAACAGACTTGCTTCTTGGTTTTCTCTGAACACCAGGAAAAAACATCCTAGTGAATTTAAAAGATCTGTTTGAAGTCGTCTTACCCCTAATAACAGAAAACATGTGTGGCTGTGTTTTTAAAACCCTAGAACTACTTACCATCTGAGAATAAACTTGGGAAAATGAGGTCAGTGTTATGAAGCTTTAATTACATGAGGAAAAAAAAATAAAACCTCAGTAAATAAATCAGATGTTGGGAAATGGTACCAGAAACCCTTTATATACTTTCCTATTTGGATTACGTAGCATTCTGAGATCTTTATTTTTTTAAATGTTTGCTTTGTGCAGCGTGAAATCTGGTACACTGATACATGCCGAGTCATTCTTTGCTTTATTTTTTTCCTAAAGTTTGAGAAAAAAAATTTATTTTGCCAACTGCAGCTCTTCTGCCTCGGTAGAAGTGGGGGCGGGATTCACCGGTGCCAGGTGACAGTGATGCCATCGATGACAGCGGGACATCTGTGGCCTTCTCTGACCTTGAGACAGCGATGGGAAGTCGTCGTGGGTTGTATTCTGTGGATTGTCCTCTATTACAGTTTGTCCCTTTAATCAAATGTTGACTTCCCAGAGGCAAGGTTCATGTCGTATTTACTTTTTAAAAATAGTTCCACCTACTTCAGATATCCAGCACAGCCAGCCATGTGCGCATAAAACTGAATCAGCCAGGGCTCCTTAAGGTGTGGGAAGCAGAATTCCAGTTCAAACTGGCTTAACTTTTTGCATCAGGGAACTTGCTGGATCAGGTATTTGTGAATTACTGACGCTCCCTTTGGCCTCAGACGTGACGTAATCCGGGTGCTCAGACTGGCTTCAGACATCTTAAATCTGTCCCTTTATCTTCCGACCTTGCTTTTTTTTCTTAACTTTGTGTACAGTTGCTACAGGAGGAGAACTCACTGGTTTATTCAACAGTCATTAGCCATCTTCCCGAGTTTACCTCACTACGCAGGCTGCATCTGCAGGTGACAGAAAGGCCACACAAGCTTCAGGCTCATGCTCTGCCAGCTTAATGAGCCCAGTGGAAAGGGGGCACGTCTTCTTAGTGGTCCCCTTGTGAGTCACAGGGGCACCTCACCCCGGACTCAGGTTGCTCGCCAGCTCTAAAACCTGCATCCAGACTGCGTGCATGTGTGTATGTGTGTGTGTGTGTGTGTGTGTGTGTGCACGCATGTGTGTGTGTCTGCGTATGCATGTGCATGTGTGTGTGCACGTGTCTGCGTATGTGTGTGCATGTGCGTGTGTGCGCGCACATGTGTGTGTATGCACACGTGCGTGCGTGTGTGTGTGTGTGTGTGTGTGTGTGTGTGTGTGGTGGGGGAAGGCTATGGGAACATTAGGCTATTGATTTTATTTTCTTCCTACCTCTATCCATAGGAGTCATATTGCTGTGTCTTTGTTTCCCTGTCTGAATCCCCATAATATTTATATTAGCTTTCTTACAATAAATGTAGAGGATTTGTGTTTATAAACTGAGCTCAGGAAATATCACTCAGGGAAAAATTAAAGCTTTTATTTAGATCGATAACCTTTAGCATAAAAAAATTATCAACAACTTTCCAGTAAAATCTCAGTTGGGGAAACAATTGCACAACAAAGTTTTTGTTAATTTTTCTGAGCTCAGGATTTCTGGATTTTCAATTCATGTTGCTCTTTCTGTACTTTTAAAAAAAATGTTTCTTTCGTTTAACTTATAGCATTCCCAAATGTTAACATGTATATTGCATCTTTGTGGGCGCAAGTTTTGAATGAAGTGTCATCGGTGGATTAAAGTGATAATTTACAGAAATCGATTTTCCCAGTGTTATATGGCGTTTGTTATTTTTCAAGAAGACATGGGTCCTTATTTCTTTTTTACTTATTTTTATCTAGATAAAATTTTAAGCCACTTTCTGAGAAACTTTTGAATCTAAAACTTATTGTTTGAGAAAAATCAAGCAAAATGTTTGTTTTTTTAAAAAAAAGTAAAAATAATTTTCTTCCGTTCTGAAATCAAGATGTCATTTTGCCAAAGAAAAAATCCACGAAAGGCAAAGGTGGGGGATGGGAACCCAGGAAGGAAGCGTGCGACGAGCTTTCTTTCTCTCCCAGCCTGTCCACGGGAAGCTTGGTGATGAGCACAGGAGGACGGTGTCCATTACTGGTCTTGCAAAGACGAGAAGGGGGATGGGGGAAAGAACCCTCTGGAAAGTTTGCAAGAGAGTCACTGAAACACTGTGAGGTCACTTTTGCTGTTTGGGATGAGTTGGAGCCAACGGGTTTTGTCCTCAAGATAACAGAGCTTATCAAAAAGAGCAGTGAGAAGTTCCTGCAGGTAGCCCTGTCAGTGGCAGTCAGGTGGCTGAGTATTCATAATCAGTAGAGGAGGATTTTTCATGCTTCTGTTTACGTCTGCTTGTCCTTTTTCTTACTGGACTCGCTAGCCGATCTAAAAGCTATTAAATGTTCCCGTGTGTCCTTTGTGACGGGCAGGGCCCACTTGAGCAGCAGATAACTCGTGTGTTTCTAAAGTCTCGGAGAAGTGACATGCATACTTATTGCCACTGCAGCCTGGAAATTCACTCTATCACTCGGTTCCGGAAGGGAACGTGGAGATGATCAGTATGCGCTCCCATGTGGCATTTTCAGTCACTTCGCAGACAATCAACGTGGTGTCGTGCTTTCCTCGTTACAGAAGTGAGACAGGCTGAAGGAGCTAAGTCTCGTGACAGGGGACGGAATGCCGTATCCAGAAGTACTTGGACCCTGACTACAGCATGAGTCTGTTGTCACGGTCGCATCAAAGCAAACATTAAGTCTTAGTTCGACAAATGAAATTCAGTTAAACATTTTTAAAAAGCGGTACTTCTTCGGATGACAGGCGTGCAGGGCTGGTCGGCCCGCCCGTCCCTAAGCATGGCTCGCAGCTCGAGGAGGTCCCCACGTGTGTCCCCTCGCCGACCTTCTGTCCCTGCTGTGTCATCAGGCAAAAGAGAAGAAGTCCCACTAATGCGTGTGGCTTTCCTCACCCCAGGGCGTTCTGACTGGGGTTTGCGTCTGATGTCTTGTTCCAGACAGACGAGTGTGCTGATGATGGGCGTAGACTGTTCACGTGCTCACGCCTCCCTGCGCCGAGCTGGCGGTTGGTACTGCAGCTCCCCCGACTTTCATAAACATAGAACCGGAGCAGAAGTGCCCGGGGGTGAGAACTCATCCATTGTAGCGAGGGCTCGTGGAGAGGGATGAGGCGCTTACCGTGGTCTCTGTTTGCGAGACTAGTACTGCGGTTCACGGTACATAAGGACAGCTTAGGTACACTAGACGCGGGACACGTGGCAACGGCTTTACGTCAGTGTGAGAATGATGGGCGTGTAAGTGGATGTGATTCTGTGACGGGCGGGTTCACTTTGGGGGTGGCAGAGACTTGTTTACCGAAAGCATCACTTAGAGCAAAGGCAGGCGTGAGAGGCCTCACGAATGGAAATGAAGTGGGAAAAATTAGGACGCAGAAGAAATTGTGACACAATCGCGTTATTGAGAGGGATGAGGGCAACAAAAGTGACAGAAATATAATGGAAAGGAGGGGGGTTGTCATTTACTGATGGCAGGGGTGAGGCGGGGAGAGTAAGGAAACCATCAGAAACCATGAAGGAATTTTCCGAGGGATGCAAAAGAGAGACTGTTTTTGAACTTGGGTGGGTGAGCCGGGCAGGGGGAGGCCGGGAGGACCCTCAGGCAGGGGAGGAGAGGTGCAGACGCTCCCCGCAGGGCGGAGGGAGGCGGGAGGCTCATCCAGCAATGGGGGGGAGGTGGCAAGGTGGGACCGGCCTCTCGCTGCCCCAGCACGTCCCGCTGAAGCCCCGGGGGTTGTCAGCGGTCATTTGGTCATTCAGTCGCTGGGCTCTGACGCTTGGCCGCCACAGCCGGAGGGAGGCTTTGCGGGTGGCCCTGGTGATAAATGGCCTTATTTCCTGACGAGACAAGCATCCCCGCTTACAATGCCTCCCGCTCAGTGAGGGTGACAGTGTTCTCTCACTGACAACCGAAAACAAGGCTGCGAGGTAGATTTTATCATCATTATTTTGCAGTGGAGAGGCCCGGGGCTCAGACAAGCATTTTTCTCAAGGTTCGCATCTCGCAAGTGAGAGAGACAGGATTTGAATGGCTGTGTTTCACTCCAAAGCTACTGCTCTTGACTCTTCCTTGTGTTTCTGTGCAAAACAAATTGGTTTTTCAGAAGTGTTTTTACTGGCGGGAGCATGAGATGAACTAGAGAATACAAGGCCGTCAGCTTGGGGACAAGTCGCGAAGGGCTTTTCATGCCTTGGTGAGTGACACTGGCGTTGCAGGTGATGCCGCCTTGTTGATGATGAAACATTTGTGTCTCGAAGACCTCGCTCTGGCCATGGGTGGCTTTAAAGAGTAGATTGAAATCAGAGGAGAGCGTGGAGGGAGGGAGGCGAGCCGGGAGGTTTCTGTGATCGCTGGAGAGAGGATGAGGTGGCCCTCGGCCTTCGGAGTCGCTGGAGAGACGGGGACAGAGAGACATCTCAGGAGGTGCTCAGTGGCGAGGCTGGGCCGGGCCCAGCACCTGGCGGAGCGGAGGGCGAGAGGCAGGAGGAGGGGGGGGAGGTAGAGGGAGGAGCGAGGGGTGAGTTGTTAAGGGAGGGAGGGGACTCTGGGGAGGGCCGCCAGGTTATCCGGGGCGTGTCTGCGTAGACACCTGTAGGCAGGGCCTTCGCACTGCTGGTGGGCAGTGCGGGATTGACCTCCGAGGAAGCAAGGGACAAAGACTCTTTCTGTCCCTGAGATTTCTTCTGTTCACCCTTGTTTAAACTACATGAATAATGCATACTTGCTTTTCTCTCTGAGGAAGTCGGCATGCGTGTCTTCAGAACTTGGTGTCCCTTAGACACATTCCTTCTGTAAACTGATGGCGACGTCATATCATAATGTTATCATTAGACTTTATCTGCATTTACTTGCCCTAATAAACCACAGAAGCATTTATTTCACTATTAACTGCATAAAATGCCAAATTACATATTCTATTAAATGAAATATTAAAATGGAAGGCACCCGATAAAATGCCGAGTATGGCGACATAATTTAAAAAGATGTCGCATCCCAGCGCAGTGTCCTAGCGGGTATCTCATACTCTATTTATTTCTGGAAATTGAATTGTTTTGACAGCTGTGCGCGCCAGCGAGGCCTGCAGGGTTTCCGTGTAAAGCTCTCCGGCGTCGTCTGCCTCGGATCCGAACACCACGTCCGCTTCAGAATTAAGCTCCTGCGCCCGGGGACCCCGATCTGAGGGGCTGGCCCCTCAGAAGTCCTGACATAAAAGCAGAGACTTCCGAGGCTGCTGTGTGGAACCCAGATGCTTCGTTTTCTTGACGTAGGCACAGTTTTCAAAGGGCCTTGCAGTCTATTATGTGCCCATCCGGTGAGCTGTGGCAGTCACAGCGGAGGGTGGCGTGTGACTTTCCCAGGAGCCCCTGAGGGGGCGGGCGGCCTGCAGGAGAGGCACTGGGGGAGGGGGAGCGATGGGGATCAGGTGGCACTGAAGGGGAGAGTCGAAGGGACCAGCTGGACCCCGAGTGGAAGGCTTATGAGGGACCGGAAGTAAGAAGTAAGAAGGTGGCATTGGTATTTATTGAGCCTCGAGGGGGAGAGAAAGAGAAATCCCAGCACCCATCTTTTCCTGCCTCTCTCGATCCCCTTCGAGCACGCAGCACGTGGGGGACGTCCCAGCTGAGGACAAGTAAATCTGACTCCTCACTCCGGGCCTTCCGAACCTAAGGTAGCTGAACGGCCCCGTCTGGGTCGCCGGAGCCCCGTGGGGCGTGGGGTCTCGTGACGCGTGTCGTGACGAGCCCAGTGGAAGTGCTGGAACCCACCCGATGGCGTTCAGATTCAGAATTTTATAAACGCCATGAGCTCAAGCCAAACGAGGCCCAATGTGGCTCCGAAACCATTGCATTTAGATCTCGGAGAGAAATATCACGAAAACATACACTTGGTGTAAAATTTGTAAGGAGGAAGGAGGAGATTAGAGAGACAGAGCTGCGGCTTCTTTAGATGACAAATAAATGCCCCGCCCGTGTTTTCCCTGATACCTGGAACGGGGGTCTCACCGGAGCGCCTGGCATCAGCGTCCTGCTGGGCTTCTGGAAGGGAAACTGCCTCCCGAGTCTGGTGACACGTGGCCCTGTGGGGGGAGAGCTGTGACAGAGGCGCCTTCCAGGTCCCGTGTGTGGGCGCTTCTGCGGGATTGTCTGAGCGTGACCCCGAAGCCCCACAAGAGGCTCCTTCGGCCTCAGGATGTTTCAGCATCTAAGACCCTAAGTGTCTGCGGTTTCACGTGTCACGTGAGGGGGACCGTTCACTCAGCGCATTCTGTCTCTTCTCGTGACCAAGGTGCAGCTCCTGGGGCAGGTGATCAGCCTGCCAGGTAGAAGAAAAAAGGCTGTTTGAACAGCATCGTACCCGGGCACCTGATAACCGGCCTCACCAGCCTTATTACCTTGAAAAGACGAGACTAATTACAGCAGATGGAAGCTTGGATGATCGCGTCTTAAAATAAACCGGGTTACTAGGAACGGGAAACGGCTCTTGCAGGGGCTGCTGGCTCTCGCTGCATATCAGCCTCCCGAGCCTGCGGGCTTCCAGCCCTGAGCGGCCCGGGGCACCCAAAGTCCACCCAGCCTCACGTTTTAGCAGTTGCCACTAAGAGGAGTGCAGGGTCCTGTTTGGTGGGTGTCCTGCTGCCTCCCCCCAGCATCTTGGATGAGCCCTGGGAGAGGAAGAGACGGAGAAATGGTACCCAGGCAACAAAGATGGATTGTTTCACTCAAAAGTAGATCACGGATTTATTTCTGTATGTTTCCCTCCTTCTAATTTGTGTCTCTTCTTCTGTCCTTTTAGTCTACAAGTAGAAAGGGGAAAAAAAAAACATACAAACTCTACAGGTAGATCATCTGTTTCTTTCTCTTAGCTTACATTTATAAGTATAGCTTGATTTTCGGGTGTGGGAGATGTTCTGTCTGGTAGTGCCACGTGTGTGCGGGTGAAGAAGGATGCGTTTCACCCACTGGGTGTGGGGGGGTGGTTACTACACTCCACCCAGGAGACACTGGGGGTTTTCTCGTTTTACCAGGAGTTTTTCCAAACACTTGATGCTTCGGTTCCCCGAGAACCATCTGACCTTAACTTGGGGTTCCACGGTGGCCCCCGCATTCCAGTTTGGAACATGGGTAACCAACAAACGTGGGACTCCAGGGGTCCACTCCGTGGCAGCGTGGGTTCAGGGAGCTTCTGGCAGATCGGTTCCGCCCGCTCTCCCTGAGGCTGCGGTTCCGTTTACCCGTGGGGGTGTCCGAATGTGACCTGTGTGCCGTTGAGACGTCTGAGCATGCCCGTCCCGGCGCCGGTAGCCCTCCTCTGACGAGTCCCAGTGAGTCACCGTCATGTCGCGACTCCCTTGCCCACAAGCGGGGTCAGGGAGCCAGCTTCCCGTCTGGCCTGTCGCATGAGCTGGAGCAGGAACTCTGCCCACTACGACTGATGGGGCCACGTGGGTCCCCTTGTCGGCGAGGTAAACGAGACTCAGAGCTGCAGCCTGAGCCTGGGGACAGTGAAGGGGCGGACGCGGGGAGCAGAGGGCGTCTGCCCCTTTGGGGGAGAAACCAGCAGTCCCTGCGGTGTCCCCGACCTGGGCCCCTTCTCTGGAGCCCCTGTGCTTTCTGAACGACCATTCAGTTGTCCCTGCTCATACACAACTATGTGTCTTCTGTGTCCCTTACACATTCAGAAAGCCCGACTAGCCTCCTCTCGCGTGGATTTGGATTTGAGCGTTAATCACACAGAGTTATGAGGAGCAGAAAAGCACGTCACTTGCGTGGGGGGTGGGGAGGGCTGCTGGCGGTGTGGATGCGCAGGAAAACGAGGCGAGATAAGAAAGCAGCCACCCCACTTCCTGCCGGGACGTGCGTGCAGCTGGAACCTCGTTGGCCACCCTCGGGGTCATCCGGAGCGCGGTGTCCCCTCTCAGACGTGGCACTTAGTCTAAGCACGTGACTCGGGTCACAACCTCTCTACTTCCAAGAGTACACTCCTTCCACCCGACTTTCTCTCACCTCCCACCTCCTCCCCTCTCTTCCCCTCTTCCCGCCCTCGGGGCCTTTCCCTGTCCCTCTCTCCGTCCATGTCTTGGTTTCTGCGCCGCGTTGCTCGTCTAAAGGGATTGTGATTGAGTATTTAACACCCACGCCGTCTGAGAGAGGCGCAGACTGGGATGTCGGCTCCCTCCGTGGGGCGTCCTCAGCAGACGGGGTCCTCACGCCCAGGCTCAGGCGGTGACTGAGTCTCATCAGTGTAGCCGGGACAGTGGCGTCCTCTCTACAAAGGGTGACTGCACATGTGACAGGAATGTACTGCGTCACTTTTCTAAAGAGGGTGGGGACATATGTGTGGCAAGGATGGTGGCCAGGCCGTGGCCCCGAAATGTAGGGATCCTTAAGTATGTGTGTAAAATGGGTGACATAGCACGATGTGCCACTCCGGTCCCCTTCCTTTGGGCCTCGTGAGTGGATTGCACTATCCATCCCAGCGTCTTTTATGGCTGAGGTCAGCATATTCTAGAATGGACAGAATGACCAGGAAAAACAGAATCCCTGTGTTGACACCAGCAGAACCGTCCCTGTGCCTCCAACCGCGCCGGCATTGAGCATAGAAACATAAGCTTGGCCGACCCTAGTCCACCGGGTGAGGAAACCCTGCAGTGGGGGTCGGAAGGGGAGCCCCGGGGGCCAGAGGCGGGGCTGCGGTGACCCGGGAGCTTCGCAGGGCGCCGCATGTTCGACGAGAGCTGTGAAGAGCGCGCACAGGTTTCCCCACACAGAGAACAGAGTGGGGCCGCTCACGCCTTCGGGTCAGTGGACGGGACGTTAGCGTGAGCCCATCCCACAATGACGTGTGAGACTGTGTGTGTGTGTGTGTGTGTGTGAGTGTGAGTGTGTGTGAGTATGCGCTGTGTGTCTTACGTGTAGAGTGTGTGGGCGTGCAGGTCCGTAATGTAGCTCGGATTTCCCGCTCTTGCTCTAAAAATTTCTCCAGACCATTTTGTAAATATGGAGCCCTCCACTTCCTGCGTTGTGGCTCCTTCAGGACACGCGCAGGGGCGGCGTCCCGGGACAAAGCGTGTGAGCGGGTCCGTCGTGGGGCCGCCCGCTCCACGTCCTCCGCACGGGCTGCAGCCACCGGCTGCTCAGCTGCGGGGACGCGTCTGGGAACTGGGACGTCGGGTGGCTTCGGGGACGCGGGGCATCAGAGTGCGCTCACACGCACCTGGACGGCAGCCGGCGCCTCGGTCAGGGCGCGTGGCGCGGCGTCGCCGTGTGTGCCATCTGTCGGTCAGGGTCCATGTCAGGGCACGTGGTGCGGCATCGCTGTGCGAGCCGTCCGTCGGTCAGGATACATGTCAGGACGCACGGTTGCAGCATCACCAGGCGTGGGTGCGTGGTGCAGCATCGCCGTGCGTGCCGTCCGTGCGTCAGGGCGCGTCGCGCGGCGTCACCGTGCGTGGGCACGTGGCGTGGCGTCAGGGTGCGCGCCATCTGTGGGTCAGGGTGCATGCCAGGCACGTGGAGCAGCATCACGGTATGAGGGCACGTGGCATGGCGTCGCCCTGCGTGGGCGCGTGGCGCGGCATCACGGTGCGTGCCGTCTGTGGGTCAGGGTGCACGTTGGGGTACATGGCGCAGCGTCACCGTGCGTGCCACCCATCGTCAGAGCATGTGGCGCAGCATCGCCCTGCGTAGGCACGTGGCGCAGCGTCACCGTGCGTGGTGTGGCATCACCGTATGTGCAGTCGGCATATCAGGGCGCATGTCAGGGCGCGTGCCGCGGTGTCGCTGTGCGTAGGTGCGTGGTGCGTCATCGCCATGCGTGCTGTTTGTCGGTCGGGGTACATGTCAGGGCGCGTGGCGCGGCGTCACCGTGCGTGGTGTGGCATCACCGTACGTGCAGTCGGTGGGTCAGGGCGCGTGGTGCGGCGTCACCGTGCGTGGTGTGGCATCACCGTACGTGCAGTCGGTGGATCAGGGCGCGTGGCGCGGCGTCACCGTGCGTGGTGCGGCATCACCGTACGTGCAGTCGGTGGGTCAGGGCGCGTGGCGCGGCGTCGCCCTGCGTGGACACGTAGCACGGCATCGCCGTGCGAGCCGTCCATCGGTGCCCACGTCGTCGTTACGTGGCGCGAGACTTTGCCGCTGGAGCAGCCGCCACGCTTCGGGTCCCGCCCACTCAGCACCGCTGCTCGTCCCCGCGGGCCTGAGACTGCGAGCGCGCGGTGACTGCGTTCCGATGCACCGTGCTCCCTCGGGACCAGGGCCGAAGGACGTGTCACAGAGGTGATAAAGTTCTCCAGATCCTTCTGTAAGGGAAGCTTCGCCTCGCAAGTCTGTCTGCATTTTCTCCTACTGTTTTGTTGTTGGAATTCCAGTGAAAACCCCTAATTCGCAGAAGTAAAACTATTATACACTTTAGCTTCTAAAGTTCTCAAAACGACGAAATCAACCAATTGCTGATATTCGAAAAATAATTAATTGGGATGCTTGTCAGTATTTAAGGAGAGATCAGTGATGTCAAATGTGAAAGGTCAGAAAGTGCTATTTATTAACACACGACCGGGAAATGCGGCGTCTGAGGACCATAGTTTATTTATTCAACACACACACACACACACACACACACGCTACTATTGGCCGATAACTTGTACACTTTAAAAAGCACCAAATTCATCTTCGTTACCCAGCCAAACTTTTTCTCAGAAGGAAACTGATCTTGCAATGAAATTCAATTAGAAATGAAAGCTCAGGGGAAGGAGCTATTATGCCACTCCTTACACGTGGGTGAACCCTCTGAACCATTATTTTTCATAATATGTCGTTATTTCAAAAATTTCAATACTATTATTTCAAAATAGTCTGTTGAAGCGATTCAGGTCTCCTTGGCTGTCAGTGGGCAGATGCTCCTTTTGCTCTCTTGGAGGTCTGATAATTATGCCAGGATAGATAAGGGAATTGACCTGAGAAAAAGTTCTTTTGATAAAAAGCGTATGGTTTTTGTTCAGATAATTGCTTATTCTTCCAGTCCTTCGCATCCAAATAAACAAAATTAGCATATCTAGGTAATCTTTAGTTTAACATACTGAATTTTTTTTTAGCTCAGAACTTATGCTCTTTTTCTAAAATGATTCAGTGTGATAAAGAAAAATCATGGGCTTCAGTGTCCACTAGGCCAGATTTCAAATCCTCTTCTCTAAACCGCTTCAACTGTGATTTTTATTCTTCCAAAAGTGTGTGTGTGTGTGTGTGTGTGTGTGTGTGTGTGTGTGTGTGTGTTGAATAAACTCCGGTTCTTAGATTTTTATTCTTCCAAAAATAAAACGCTATTTTGCAGCGTTGCGAGGCGTAAACGTGCGACATGTGTGATACGTGCAGCTCAGTGCCTGGATCGCGGCGGGCACTCGGTGAACGAGAGCGTCCCCGTCTACAGAGGCGAATTTCTGGGACGTTCACTGGGTCTCCGGCCCAGATTCTTGCATGCAAATAGGCAATTAAGAAATAATGAACTGCTCCTGCAGTCACAGCTCCTTGGCACCGGCTTCAGCCGAATCTTTAGCCAAAGATTTTCGATGGCCGCAGAAAGACGCGAACTCTGTCACGCTCGTTTTCTCTCACAGATGCTCTGGGCCGATATGCTGAAGGGTAAGGAGGTAGGAAACTGGCGGAGGGAGCCAGCGTGGCCTTCAGGATGGAGGCGCCTCCTGCTTCCCCCCAGCTTCCCAGGCCGGGGCAAAGGTGTCAGGGCGCCTGGGGGTTCTCAGGAGCTTTATCTGCACCTCGATGAGGCCCCTGTGGAGAAGGTGCTAGAGCGAAAGAAGCCGCCAGCATTAACCACACTGTCCCATGTCTCCATGTCGGCAAGCTGACTTGTAAAATGGTGATTTTGAAGAGCCCATGGAGCTTCCCTGTCAGAGGAAGGGGAAGGGAAGGGACTGATTCACGAACGAGTGAAGGAACGTGACAAGCCGAAGCTCCATCCCCCTGGGGACATGCTGACAGCACAGGACCGGAAATCGGGGTGATGGGCAGGACAGACACCAAGGCAGGCCACTCAGGCTGTGTGCACAGCGCCACTGTGGAATGATGCTGCCTGTTATAGTAGCTAAGTGTCACTGAATGCTTGTTAGATGCCAGCGCCCCCTTTAACTGGTAATTTGTTTGGTCCTCTCAGCAGCTGATGAGGTGGGTCATGTTATTACATTACTCTCATTTTTATAAATAAAGAAAGTGAGGCCAGAAGCTAAGTAACTTGTATCAATGGGACACGCCGTTCATCGGTGGGAGAGCTAGCATCTACCTCCTGATTCTGGTCCAAGAATTCAGCTGGAGTAAACCTTGGAGGACGAGTCCCGGACGTGTTGGCGTCAGATTTCACAGAGCTGCGAGAGCGGGCTGTGTGTCACCAGCGGACGCGCGTGACTCACAGCGCCCGGCCGCTGAGCTGCTTCCTAAGGGGAGTCTTCCCAGCACCTGCAGGGCACGGGTTCACTAGATGAGCTTTTGGGTTGGGGCCCAGAGCCGAACTGCTTGGAGTAAGACACGAATGCTTCGCGGTGTCCCTTCTTCTCTGAACTGTCCCCAGGACGTGCTCTGCCTCTGCTAGGAGCAAATGCTGAACAAATGGGTTGAAAGCGCACCAAATCATTATCCTGCCCGAAGCATGAAATGAGTCACTGTCCCTGCGCGGCCATCTGCGCTGATCTGCGCGGACCCGGTTGGGGTGTGCGCTGGGCCGATGGCACTAGCAGTCTGGGGCAGAGGCCCATGCAGGGGAAGCGTCCATGAGACGCATGAGTTCCAGGCGGCTTTGTTTCTTGCTCAGAACCATTTTCTCAATGACACCCACGAGCCACGCTGCTGGTTCTCAGCATCGTTCACTGAATTATTTTTCCAGAGACAAGAGGTCCTATAGGACTCTTTGTGAACTATTAATATCCCAAATAACTACCACCGGTATGCCAAAACATGAACATTTAGTCTAGAAATGCTGATGTCTCAATTAGTTGCTATAATTATGTTCATTTATACTGCTTTTGTTAGGTCGGACAGAGAAATATTGTGCAGAATAAATAAAAATGAATTTCCCTTTGGTTTGGGCACTAGCTTTTCTTTTTATATTTATTTCTCTAAGAAATAAATCCAAATAAATTCACTTGCTTCCCCCCTAAAAAATTTACAGTAACCATTATGTTATCTTAATGGGATAAATAGCACCTTCCAGCACCTTCTGTTTTGTAGGAAAGTGTAGTATAGGGAAGAAAAACAGTCACCTGAACTTCAAGCCAATAAAATAAGGAAACATAGATGCATATTTAAAAAATATCTTTAGTGTCTTAATCCTGTGTTCTTACCACTTGCCTTCAGTTATATTTACATTAAAATACGATGTCATTTTTCTCCATTCACTATATTTAAAAAAAAAAAACTTGACTTTGAAAAGGTCAACAAGATACATCTCTAGGAGAAGCAGCACCCAAACAGCATGCCAGGTGAACTTAACCTTGTCACAAAAGATTATTAGTGACAGCAGGAAAAAAAAAAAAAAACAAAACAAAAAGCATGAGAACAAGAATTAAGAGCTGAAGATAGTGTCAGCAAAGAAATAAATAGAGACAGAATGCTCCAATTCCAGTGAAATTTGCTGTGAAGCTTTAAAGGAGAGAAAAGCTTTCTTTATAGAAAAAAAAATCCACGTGTATTTCAAGAGTTAAAACCCAAAAAGAGTAAGTGGTCCCTTGATGATAAAGCGAGAGGCTATGCTGTGTTTACTCATAATGGAGGAGCAGGAGACTGCCCGGATAGGGAGCTTTCTCTGAAGTCCCCACGCCAAATAGTTTGCATTTTTTTTTTTTTTTTAGCACACTTGGAAAGCGCCTGTGAAGATTTTGTGGGTGACATCTTAGGCCAGCGATTATACATCCAGGTCCCTCTCTTCTGAAAATCCGTGTTGGGACATGAGTTGAAGGGTATGCCCATTATCCAACTTTTCAGTGGCTCCTTCTTGAGCATGTACTATGTGGCAGACACTTTTCTCATAAAGGGTACCTTGGAAAACACTAGAAAAATAATGTATAGCAAGGAGAGGCAGGAAGCATGTAAACGAGCGCGTGACCAAGGCAATTTCAGGGAGCAATGAGCACTACGAAGGAAGAAAACCAGAAAGGCGTGATAGCCACCGACCAAGGATGAATCTGATTATCTAGATCTGGAATTCTGGAAGGATGTCACCAAGGGAGGGACCTGACGGCTGAGAGGCGAGGAGGCAGGAGAAGCCACCGCCCCGGCATCTGGGGGCAGGGCGCTTGGCACGGAAGCCACAGGCTGGTGTGGAACAAGCAAGGCCAGTGGGACAGCTGGGGTGCGAGGGTTCAGCGCAGGGCAGGCCGCAGATTGCCGAGGACCGGTGGGCTGCAGTGTGGAGTTTGAAGTTCGTGTATCATTTTATTCTTGAAACTGAAAAATGAGGGGCAACAATTCAACATTCCTCAGTAGGGAAATGGTTACATCATTAAGTTACGTCACACTAAAATGCTGTCTACACAATGGGGGAGCTCTGTGTTAACTGGCAAGGGGCAGTGCCAATCATATTAAGCGAAAGAGTATGTTGCAGAACACCAAATATAATACGGCATTTTAAAGAAAAACAACAGAAAAAGCTGGAAAGCACACACCAAACTCTCTGCTAGTGGTGGCAGGTGAAGGCAATATGAAATGGGGACATCGAGTTGTACTTTACACACGTAACCGTTTCTGTTAAGTGAGATGGCATCTCTTTTATTATTGATCAAAATAAACAAAAATAAGAATAACCGTGACTGTAAGAAAGAAAATGCTCAAGACGGTATATTTAGGAAACTGGGAAACTGGACAGTTTTTAGCCGAAGAAAATTCTGGCAAAGAAGAGAGATTCATATTCCAAAAGCTGCCTCGGGCCTTCCTTGCAAGGCTACCTCACGGAGTAAAAGCACGAGATTGCCTCCTGCATGTCCTGTCATGTTCCCGGTTGCTGCTTTCCCCACAGACGTCTCCAAGGCTGAACGCTGGCTCGCTCGTGCAGGGTCAGCCCCCTCCCACCCTTCACCCCCGTCTGTCGCCCGGCCACTTTTCGGTATAAATTCCAGAACACATCTGAGAGGGCCCGATTCCTTGCATGTCAAGGTGATCCTTTAAAGGGTGCTCTCTAAGCAACGTGAGCTTTCAAGATAAGGGACGGGGAGGGAGACCGTCTTGTTTGAAAGGAGACTTTGAGGGCCGCCTTTGATGTTTCAAGCCCCCTTTCTTCTGGCCTCCCACTTGCCCGAGTCGGTGCCTTTTTAATCTGTGGGGACATTTTATTCCCGGGTTAATTATAGTCACAAGGAAGAAAGCTTCGGAGTTTCTTTTGCTTGAACGTTACGGTGGAATTTGAAAAGACAGGCTTCTACATTATGAGACGGATGGTGACCCTAGAAATTTCATTGAAAAAATAGTCCACTGAGCAGATCGAGGGGTGCAGATAATAGAGAAATTGTCTCGGTATTGTTTTACAGAGCAGCACTTTCGCATACACCACCAATTATTTATATTCCCGAGTCACACCTGGGAATGACTGAACATGTAGTGTCGTCAGCTGGCATTAGATTTTGGCCTACTTACGAACCCGGAGGTTAGCTGGCTGCATCTGCAGACCGCTGGCAGGAGGCGTGAGCCCCTTGGACCAAAGGCGAAGCCGAGGTAGCCCCATGCAGCAGTCAGCGTGAGTGGCCACGTGGTTTCATCACTGTGTCACACACCCCGGTCCCAGAGCAGCGAGGTGGTGGGTCCACGTGCATACTGATCTTGGGGTGGATTTGCACCCTAGCTGAGGACACAGAGCTGAGGAACCCACTGCTTATGTGCTTATGTACCAAGCAGTAAGCAAGTCCGCTTTTTGTCCAAGGGCAGACATTGCCTCATCTCTCAAGATGACCAGTGTCATAAGCATCCTTGAGAAATGTCCAGGCAGGACATGGACGGGACCTTGCAGACATGGCATACCCACCCCGCCAGAGGCCAGGGGACTCTTTCCTAGCAGGACTGCAACTCTCTGTCATATTTAATAGTGTATCACTATGTCCATGTGTGCACACGTAATTGCATACAAGTTTCAAAGTCTCTTAAGAGTTCCTGGGTTAATAGTGAACAATGATAAAGCTTTTACTTATTTCTAAAAGAAAAATGCGTAAAATATAGCAAGGTAATGAAAGAAGCTACCTTCTTGTCATTTATCTTATGCTGTCAAGTTCAACGTTCACTAAGCATGGAAGAATGAACAATTTCCAAATAGGTATATTCATTAGCTGCTAAGTGGCCATACCTTAAACTGTAGACTACCTTGAATATTATATGGGTTTCTATAGAAAAATAAAGGTTTTCCTATAAAAAGGGGGTTAGTGGCAACTCAGAATTTTACCGTCGCCATGGAAACCAGGTTGAATTAAAACAACATGAGAGGACTTTAAATGGGGGCTTTTCACAGTATCCTTCGGATGGTCTCTGGAGGACAGCGGTGTGGGTGTGTCGGGGGGGGTGTCCCGAGGGATGTGAGACCCCTGTACCTACTGGTCGCTTAGAACTACTTCATGGAGGAGAAGCCATTTCTGTGTAGAGAAAGCATTTTTAATTGTGACCAGGGAAAATTGTCGTAGAATAGTGTTCCCACTGGGTACAGGTGGCCGACTCGTGTGCCTGGCCGCCATGAGTACGTATTTGAACACAAAGTTGCCATTTTTCTAGTATTTTTTCCCAATACTTAGAATCTTCTCTAAATTGGTCTGGTTCACCTGCCAGAATTTTCTTCTAGCCTAAAAGGAAGAAAGATATAATTGAGAAAAAAAAATACGTTTGTGTAGAGTCAATTTTTATTTTTATTCAATTTTCACTGTAATTGGATTAGATTAGTTATTTTAAATGACTAATAGTTAAACACCTTTTCCCAAATTATCCCAGTGTTTTACTACTACTTTTTAAAATATTATAACTAAGCATTATGATATTTTGAATTATAAAAATGTATTTCATGTGTTTCATATAGCTAATTTCTTAAATTTACTGTATGTAACCTTTAAAGCATACATTTTATGTACTGCAGGGGAAAAAAGACAATATTTAAGATGATTTGATTTTTCACAAATTAAAGTTAGATCTGGTGAGTCAACTTATGAATTGATAAGCAGAAGAAACAGCATGTTTCTTTTGAGGCTACAAAATTCATCCGCTCACCTATAATTTTATAAATGAATATCTTTCTGAGCTCCCCTTTGGAACACTGTAGGATGTGTTCGGTAGAATGTTGTTGGATTTTTTACCTTTAAATTTATCATGCACAGTATGGAGTGTGAGTGATTCATTGAACGCTTGAGAATCACGCAATCTTTCTTTTTCATAATTCATATAAATACTGACCAGGGTAGAAATGAAACTTCTAGCTTTGGCTACCTGGCCCTTACTTATGATTAGGCCTTCATCTGATTGCCCTAGAATATTATATTTAATGCCTTTGAGTTCCAATTTGATACCAGGCTTTCATCAGTCACAGAGGTTGACAGCACACGTGCAAATAGGACTTGACATGTTCATTCTATAAATTTCCCCCTTGTTTTTTTAGCAGGAAAAACTTAAACCTAATTTGAAGAGAACATTGAATACTTGCACATCATACCATGCATCACTGCTGCCAAATCAATACGACTTGTTACAAATAAGAAACAGGTAAAAGGACAGGCGAGACGAAGTCCCTCTGTTTGGTATCTGTCTGTCTGCATCAGGCTGCTCGGGCCGCTGTAACAAAGCACCGTGGACTGGGTGGCTTCAACGACAGGTGTTTAAATCTCGCTGTCCTAGAGGTTGGAACTGACTCAGGTCTTGGTGGCGGGCCTCTTCCCGGCTGGCAGACAGCCACCTTCTGTCTGTGTCCTCGTGTGGCAGAGAGAGAGAGAGCCACTTCCCTCTTCCTCTCTTTATAAAGCCGTCATTCCCACCTTGAGTGAGCCCCGCCCCCCATGGCTTTATCTCACTCTGATGACCTCCCAAAGGCTCATCACGGTGGAGGTAAGGGCTTGAATCTATGAATTTTGGGGCGGAACCTAATTCACTCCATAGCACGTCTTCTGTCCCCCACCTTGTCCCTCATCACTTCATCTAAACACAAAGCCAACCGGTGAGGCAAAAACGTAACCGTTCCAACCTGCCTGATGTCTGCAGGCCGCCCTTCCCCCAGTGGGGGAGGGCATTTCCTCACAGCTGATCAGATGGATGGTCTCGTTTTAACGCCGGCATCAAAGGCGCTGGCTGAGGTGCCACAGCTCTGATGAGAATGCCTCGCCTAAGATGAAAGATGCTTCTCAAAAGCTAGGACTTTTTTTTTCTTGCTTCCTTTTGTTCTTTCCATTCTAATTTTTACTAAATCTCAAAGCTGTCAGAAATGTAATTTGAAAACCCACCATTCATCAGCGTTGTTTTTCAAAGGTCAGTTCCGTTCCCTCTTCTGCGTTTTCATCAGTATGTCTCACACCCAGCACAAACCAGAGTGACAGACCCACGGGCCTCCGTAGCTAAGCAGGTCTGGCGTGAGGTGTTGGCCGCCCTGAGCTGGGGGCCGTGGTGGTTGATAGTGGCGAAACCAGCATTTTTCTTTGGCTTCCCGGCCCCTGTGAAGGGTTACTGGTCTGCACAGTGCCATGGTGTCAGGTGTTTTTTTATTAAAGGACAAGTAACTTCTTTTATATGCTGTTGTTAAGATCCAAAAAAGAAGGAAAGGTACCTGCCGGGATCCAAGGAGGGAAGGGATGCTGTGTAGGAAGTTTCAGGGCACAACTTCATCGAGGATGACATTCTTTTCAGAGGAAACTCGTCTCTTTCCAGATCCGTTACTTGCTTTACCTCCCGTTTTAGCCAAGGAAATGGAATAAATGCACATATTAGGAGACTATATATATGCAATTATATGTAAGACCATAGATATAAAATACATATAATAGATATGATATATAATAGATATAATGTATATAACATATAATATGTAATATGTATAATTATTAACATGTGTTAATATATTAATATATTTTATGTTAATATATATTAATATATGTTATATATAACATGTAATTAATATACATATAATTATAATGCATATAACCTATTAAATATAATTATATATAAATATATATAAATAAATATTTATAAATATATAAATATAAATATATATATATAAATATATAATATATCCTTGGATGAAAGAAAATATATATATATAAAATTTTCCAAGTAAATAGTTGGTAGGAATGTTGGGAATTGTTTAAGTATAACTCACCAGAAGGCCCAACATTAAGCATCATGGATCAAAATCATGAAAAAATAAACTGACCATAATTTGCAATACTGGAAAGAACACTTTAAAAAAAATAATGGAACAAAAAGAAAGAGGAAACTAACCTTTATGTCCTACCTATCTTAGGCCAGGTACCCTGTAAATGCGTTATGTTTAGCCATGTTTTAATGAGTGAGACCCTCAATAGTGAGAATAGGGAACATAAATAAGTACAGTATGACACAGGAGGGCTAGAAGTTAGCAGCTTGGAAGGTATTTTGAAGACTGATACTTCGTAATGTATATTTCAACCAGTTATAAAGATTCTTAAATCAGTGTTTTTCAAAGTGTGTGTCTCTGGTGTTTGTTTCGTAGGGTATTGATGGTTTCTGTGAAGAGAGAGTATAGTAGAGTGAGGTTAACAAGCTCTTAAACATGTGTCTTTACTATAGAACTTCACTAATAGGCTAACGTCTGTGACCTGCCTCAGAATCAATGCTACTTAGCTCTGTTTGGCCATCAAGCACTGTTTTCCTTGGAACACTCCAGGGGACTGGTGACGACAGGTTTGGGGAACTACTGCTTTAGGTGCCTGAAAAACAGGATAAGAGATCATGTCTAACCATGATTTTTTTTTTAAACTTAAAAAGGTATACTTAGTTATAACAAACTATAAGAAAACTAGTGGTTTATTCTGTTTTGAGAAAATGCTGAGACTCCACTAGCAAATTCGCTCTTGGTAAAAAGATAATTGGATTAGAAGCTAAGTGACTGGATTCCGTTCTGGTCCCATCACTAGGCATCTGGACAAAGTGATCGAACACCTGCTAGCTTTAATTTTTAGCTCTATGGAATGAACTGAGCAGTTTAAGACTCTCAAAAATCCCGCCCAACCCTAACCCTCAGTTACGCAGAAGCGTCTGTGAGATCATAGAGCTAGAACAAGCACTGTAATGGTACCGAATGTTCTCAGTGTCTCTGACAACTAAATCCAGATAATTTATTCAGTCACTTAACAGTCTTTCTCGAGTAGCATGTCTTCCCTGGCCGTGGTCCCCTTCAGCCGAGCGCCTGTGTAAACGTGCGTGTCTGTCTGGATGGGGAGCTTGGGGTGGGGCAGTGGGTAGAGATGATTTAGACAAAAAGCACACAGATTCTTGACGATTTCTGAGAGTCATCAATCCTTGGATGAAAAAAAAACTCCAACATTGAGAGATGGGGAGAAATGGGGGAGAAAAAGGGGTGCTTTCCATTGGACTCTAGCTTCGCATGCACTCGACGATTTTAATGATCTTACTAGTATACACTGGAACTGTTCTGTAATTAGTAAACTATATTTTTATCATGACTAGGAGTTGGCGTCAAGGCAAGAAACCTAAATAAACAAAGTCCCTTTAAGAACAAAACAATGGTAAACTTGTAGCACTTGAACGTTCATAGCCAGAAACGCTTTTTGAAAACATTTTAACTTTTGTTTTTCCAGAAGAAGGAGACACAAAAGCTTTAAATCGGAAGATAATTCTCAGCCTTTCATCTAGTCAAATACCACGCTGACCTCGTCAGATTTTAGAAATATTTTGGGAACTTACAGGAATAGGAAGGAAAGCGCTGGGTGACTTTTAGTACGGCAAATGAAAAAGAAACATTTTGGAAAAATATTTCAGACAGTTAGATGGCAATATGGTGGTGTTTCTCCAGCCCCGCCACTTAGTAAAGGCTTTTGAAAACAGAATCGACGTTGTCGTATGAAAAACTCTCACCCAACATAAAACTAAAACTAAAACTAAAATAGAGCGTTTTAAATTATGGAGCAGGTATAATTTTGTCCATCCCCTAGGAAAAGAAGAAAAACATTTGAGTTTTAAATGAAGCGTGCTGTGTTTAGTTTCCACCTATTTATCTTACCTACTTAAAGTTTAAATTATGCCATTATGATGCCATTTAAATTTGGGAGAAAAAAATATGCTTTCAAGACCCGAAATCAAACCTAGAAAATGAGGAGGCTAGCCTTTAATTGCTGGAATTATAATACCCCCCGCGTCCTTTCTTGCTGTTCCTATCACTTAGCAAGTACTAATTTTAGAAGAGAGCTGGGAAAGAAAATAATGAGGCGTTCATGAGACGAAAATGATTTCAGAGTACGATGACTCCTGTGTTGTAACCTCCTTTCTCCGTCTACCTTTCCGCGTTCTCTGTGTCGCCGCCCCTACTTCCCTCCTGCGCCTGGAAACCCCTCCCCTCTGGGCTCAGGGTGTCCGTGGATGGGGACGGCCCCCGGATCCGCACACACTCTCGCCTGGCCAGGCTTTCTGCCGTGCAGGTCGTTTTTCTTGGGACAGCAGTTGGGACTGAGAGGTGCTGACCTCGCTGGCGCCTCGGCGGCCACACTAGGCAAAGGGTCCATCCAGCAGCCTGAAGACGCGTCCTTTCTGCCAGGCACAGGTGGAGGCGGCCCAGCTCATTTCCCTCGTGGACACCCTGACACCTGAGACCCGCTTATGAAGACTGGGTGTGCCTCTCAGCGCCACCCACCAGGGTAACGTGGGTGCAAGGGGTGTCCGGGTATCCCCACCCTTACCAGCTCCTGGGGGGCCGTGCTTTAGGAAGGGCTCGTGGCACTGCTGTGTGTGACATCCAGGTCTCAGTCCTTTAGAGTCACGTGGTCAGGGTTACCGGGCTCTGCCTCTCCGGCTGCCACCTCGCTCTCGCCTGGGTCCGACCCCATGGGGTGTGTGACAACAGAAAACACTCCCGTGACAGAGGGGGTGCCCCTCTTGTGGAGGTTTAGCTTTGTCGTTTCATGTCGAGTGTGGCTCAAAGGTGGTAGGAAAACGGCCTTGATTTTCTCATTGCGTTTTATCCCACAAGGAAAAAAAAAAAATCTAGCAAATTTAGTAATCACTAAATTTGGACCCGAAAAATCATATCGAAGACACTTTTGCTAATTCTTCTCAGTGTCGAATGAGCCGTGTGATGCCAGTGACACTCCAGAGTCTCTTGAAAGTTCCTGCTGCATTTTTGGCAACTGAATTTGAAATAAAAGCCTGGGCCAGCCATGAACATCACCGCACCAGAATTTATCTCATGGCAGGATGAACACGGCAGTACACAGCCAACGAGTCCCTTTCAGACAGGCGGTGGTGTCACAGCCAGTGACCTGTCCTTGTGACTCGTGTTTGCTTTCGTCTTGTCGCAAGAGCCGAGATGAAAGGCAGGCAGCCTTGCATCGCAGAAATCACGGCGATGTCAAATAGTGGTTTAATAAGAATTAACTTTGTGCCCAGCTTTATAAGACTGTAGAAACCATGAGCAATGTATTAAATATACACATGTGTCTATAATGTTCCCATTAAACAGATAGTATTAGCATTTTCCGTTTAAATAAAGTCTTGGCCTTGTCCCTTGCACGCTGTAGAAAATCACCTGTCTTAGCTCTGACAGATTTTACGACCTGGCAGTAGCCATGACTGGGAAAGGCAAAGGAGGAGGAGCAGAGGAGGAAAAGAGGAAAGCCTCACAGAAATGTCGTTTTTAACACTCGATTTTGGTGTAATTTATCTAATAGAAAGCTTCACCACATTCAAGGCATATTCATCTCCCCCAAAATTTCCTCAGCGCCTTTATAACCCCCCTTTCTCACCAGCCCCATCCCTTGCCCCCCAGGTATGCCCTGACAAGCAGTGATTGGCTCTCTGTCGTTCTAGATAACTTTGTGCAATGTCAAGTGCACGGAGCCATCCAGGACGTGTAGGTGGATCGGATTCTTCCGTCCAGTGCAGTCAGTTTGAGAACCATCCACGTCGGCATGTGTATCACAGCCTCGTCCTTTTCATTGCCGAGTTGTTTACTCTGTGTTCACATCCATCAACAGAAGGACATTTGGGTTGTTTACAAGTTTTGGCTACTAGAAAGTTACTGTGGATGTTCATACACAAATCTCGTGTAGTTACGTTTTTTCTTTTTCACTTGTGTACATATCTAACATGTGAAATGGCCTTTTCCTGTTGTTGGGTGTGTGCTTGCATTTTTAAGGAACTGCCAAACCATTGTCCAAGGTGGTTGTGATATTTTACATTCCCCCCAGCAATATAGAGGAGTTCCAGAGGTTTCCATGATTGTCAGCACTCGATCTGGTCAACTTTTCCAATTGCAGCCATTCTAATAGGTGTGTGGTGGTATCTTAGTATGAATTCAATTTCCATTTTGCTAATGCATAGTGATGTCACACCTCTTCTCATCTACTTAATTGCATTACATATTTTCGTTGATGCAGTGTCTGTTAAAATCTTTTACCCACTTTTTATTGGATTCTTTTATTACTGTTGAGTTTTGATTGTGATATATATGTATTTTTTGAGTGGGATTTATACATTCACACACACACACACACACACACACACATATATATATATATATATATATACACACACACACACATATTTTTTTTTTCTGGACTATACCATTAATCAGATATATAATTTGAAAATCTTTGGTTCAAGTTTGTGACTTGGCATTATAGTAACAATGTCTTTTACCAGCAGAAATTTTAAAGTTTGATGTAGTTAATTTATACATTTGTTTTTTTTATGATCATGCTCTTGGGGATCCTAACAAGGTAATAGTTTCTTAACCCAAGGTCATAAAGATGTTATTATGTTTGCTTCCAGGAATTATATAGTTTTAACAGCTGCGTTTGGGACTATGATCAGTTAGGCATTAATTTTTACAAGTGGGAGGAAGAATCCAAGCTCTTTTCTTTTGCATGTGGGTTTCCATTTATCACAGCACCATCTCCTGACAAAACTACCCATTCCCTACTGAGCTGCCTCTGCTCCTTCGTCAAGGTCCCTGGTCCACGTGTCTGTGTCTGTGTCTGGGCTTGTCCGTCCCATCGATGTGTGTGTTTCTCTTTGCACCAAGGCCACACTCTCGTCATTACTGTCGTCTTCATGTGGGAATCAGATGATGTTCTCTGACCTCGTTTTAGGTATTCTGGGTCACGTGCTCTGCCAGGAATACTAGGATGCCTTTCTCAGTTTCTAACAGCCCGTCAGTCAGTCATTCAGTCCTGCCGGGATTACATTTAGACTGCTGTTGACCTCATTGGTGCGAATCGATGTTGGAACACGACCGAGACTTCTAACCACAAACACAG
The DNA here is from genome assembly GCA_004027375.1 of Macroglossus sobrinus. Taxonomy (NCBI): domain Eukaryota; kingdom Metazoa; phylum Chordata; class Mammalia; order Chiroptera; family Pteropodidae; genus Macroglossus; species Macroglossus sobrinus. The sequence goes on from PVKZ01004284.1 coordinate 60,920, forward strand.
TGGTCCTCTCCTTTTCCAGCGTCCTCTTTATCTCCACTCAGCAATGATATGGGTTTCCACGTACCTGTCTTGCCCATCTTTTGTCGAATTCATTTTCGGTATTCCATGTTCTTTAATGGTATGAGAAATGATATCTTTAAAATTCCAGTCTCCACCTGTTTGTTGGTAGTATATGGAAAGACGATTGTGTACGTCGAGCTTCTACCTTCCCACCTGGCTGAGTTCCCTTATTACTCGTAGTAGCTTTTCATAGATTTCACAGCATTTTCTACGTAGGCAGGCAATCATGTAGTCTTTGAATACATATAATTTGTCTTCTTCTTTGTCAGTCTGAATGTTTTCTTTCTTTATGTTGACTGGCATCGTCCAACACCTGCAGTGCAGTGTGGCATATCAGTGGCATGAGGGGACCCCTTTCAGCCTGCAGTTTCAGCACTGAGTGGGGTGTAAGCCACGCTCTTCGGTGCATTCCCTTTGTCAGGCTGAGGAAGTTCATTTCATTTCTCTGCCTAGCTTGCTGAGACGTTTTTAATCAGAAGTGGATGTCCTCTATTTGTCAGATGCCTTTTTTGTGTGTCTCATACTCTTAATTTTTTTTTTATTTTTTAGTTTGTTAATATGATTAACACAGTGAGTGATTTTTTTAAAATATAAAATCAATCCTGCATTACTACTGGGGGAAACTCTACTTGGCCATAACGTGTTAGTCTTTTTATATATCATTGAATTCTAAATAATTTTCTTTCTCTTTTCTGAAATGTTTACTATATATTGTTATTGTTATATCTATGGTTATGAGGAATATCAGTCTATAGCTTTCCTTTCTTGTAATGTCTTGATCTGATTTTGGGACTGTAGCAATGCTGGCTTCATGAAGTGAGTTGGGAAGCAGTCCTTCTCAATATTCTGGAAAATTTTGTATAGGATTAATATTATTTTTTCTCTAAATGTTTGGTAGAAGTCACTGGAAGACTTTGAACTACAAATTCAATTTCTTCAATAAATAGTAATAGGTCTATTCAGGTTATTTCTTTTTACTGAGCTTTTGTAGACTGTGTCTTTCAAAGAATTTGCCAATTTCATCTGAGTTGCCAAATATTCTGACATAAAACCATCTGTGATATTTCTTTATTATCTTTTTAATATATGTAAAACTGTAGTGACATCACCTCTGTCACTACTGATATTGTAATTTACGTATTCACTGTCTAGAGGTTTATCTATTTTATTGATCTCAAATAATCAGCTTTGATTTCACTGGCTTTACTCTTGTTTTTCTGCCTTCTATATCATTTGGGGAACAGATTACAGCCTGTAAACAAATCCAGCCCTGTTTTTATGAGGCTTTTGTTTCTACAAATGATTTGTACATTTTAAAAGATTGTGGGGAAAGAAAGAAAAAGGAATATATAACAGAGACCATCTGAGACCCACAAAGACTAAAATATTTATTATTTGGCCCTTTACAAAAAAAAAAATCTGACCATCTTTATTTTATATCGTTGGTTTCTTCTGTAATCTACTTCCTTTGGATTAATTTTTCTCCTTTACTTAGCTTTTAATTGTGGAAAATTCCATTTATCTCAGATCTTTGCCAACATAGACATTTTTTGAAATAATTTTTCTAAGTACTGTTTTCTATTTGTTTTTTCTTTGCTCCCTTTCCCCTATTTTTCTGCTTTCTTTTGATTTATTTTTATTTTTATTATGATTCCATTGTGTCTCTGTGGTTTACATTTTGGAGAGTTCCTATTGCTATATTGCTTTAGATTTTGTTAATATTTTCTTCTTCAGTGTTTCTCCTGTTCATAATTCTATCCAATGTATTTTTTTATCTCACATATAGTAATTTCAATTCTATAAGCTAGTTTTTTTTTTAAATATATTTTCCATGTCTCTGCTCACTGAACATATGAAGTACAGTCGTAACTGTTTTATTGTCCTTGCCTGTGTCAGTTCTGGATCAGTTTCTAGACTGACTTTTCTTCTCATAATGTTTTTTTTTTCCTTGCTTTTTTTGAATGCTTAGTGATTTTTTTATTGAAGGTCACATGTTGTAATTTATGCTGTTTAGTGTTTGATTTTATTGTGTGTGGGGGTGTTGTTTTTCTACAAATATTTGCGAGCTTTGTTCGGGGAAAAATGACATTGCTTGGGGGTGGTCTGGCCCTTCCAGATCACGTGCTTGTCCCTTAGGCAGGACCGAGCGTGGCTCAGCCTGTCTCATCATTCCCCATCACTGAGCAGGGCGCTTTCGCGCACCCTTCCAATGCGCCTGATGGGGACAGGCACCGTTGGTGGCCCTGTGGGGGCCTCGGTGTTGTCATCCCTGGTTCAGTACCTTGGATAGCTCCCGCGCATGCGTGATCGGCGCACCTGCAGAGCAGGCGGCATCTGCGGATCTCCGGGGCTCACCCAGGGCCCTCATTTTCCCATCCAGTTCCATCTCCTGGATCTGGGGAATTCTTCGGGCCTTGCCTGGGTTTCCCTCCCTGTACCCCGGCCCGGAAACGTTCTAAAGGGAGTCAGCTGGAATAATTGTGGGGCTCACCTCATTTATTTCTGTCTCTTAGAGACCACCATTCTCTTCATGCTAGGTAGCCGGTATCTTGGAAACCAGACAGAAAAAAAAAAAAAAACATAACAGAATAATCACCGCCCATCCCCCCAAAAGATTTAAAAACTCACATAAAATCAGAGATTATTAAACAAGGAAACAGAGGTAAAATAAAGATGATAAATAGAGCTAATGACGGGCTTTTTAAAAGACAGGGAAAGTGGATCAAGTCTTATAAGGATGAGAAAAAAACAGTAAAGCTCCAAACAGATAATATTAGATATAAAAAGTACATATGACGGAGATAATTCAGAAATTAAAATGATGCTAAAGGATAGGCAACCAATTTTATGCAATAAGTATGGAGACATATGAAATATATACTTATTAGGGAAAATAACACTTATCAAAAGTAATTCATATACTTAAAATTAGTAATAAAATAAAACAAAATTTACAAAAAGTGATTCAGTAAATTTTGAATACTCTATTATAGGAATTAAATATCTATTTAGAAATATTTCATTAAAAAAACATCATGCCTAGATAGTTTCATAGGCACTGCTGAGTTCTACCAAACATTCATGGAACTAATTTCTATCTAAATATTTCCTCAAATGAGTTTTTTTTGTTTGTTTTCTCAGTACTGATAAAGAGATATCCTTCTCCAATTAGTATTTTGATTACCTGAATTTCTACAATTAATAAGATTAATAAAGAAAAGTAAATTATAGGTCAGTCTCATTTATGACCACAGATGAGAAAAACCTTAACTACTGGGAAGCTGTATTTAGGAACATTATATATATATTAGATATATAACAGATATATATTATATATACATTATATATGTCATATATTATATATATTATATATTATATGTATTATAATATGTTATATATATTATAATGTTATATATAATATAATAAAAACAAAAATGTATTAGATATACATACATATATATATATACACACACATAATACACACATACATACATGCATACATACATACATATATACATTTAATTGTGACCCAGTATGGTTAATTCCAGATATACTTGTTTGGATCGACCTGAGATAATAATGTAATTTACTGTATTGACAGAAGAACACAATTATCTGATTTCAATGGATGCTAAAAATTATTTAGTAAGAGTAAACTTACTAAAAAGGCTCTATTTTTAAAAAACTAGCAAATATGATAAAATACTCAAAGCGTCCCTTTAAGGTTGAGTAAAAAGATAACTCTGTTTAGTTTAAAGTAAATGATGAGGCTAGAAAAAAAAAAGTATTATGGTTGGATATAGGAAACAACAAAACTGTTATTCACAGCTGATGCAACTGTTTATGTAGAAAGCTCCAAAGAATATAAAGATGTATAATACAGATTCGTAAGAATACTTGTAACTTCTGGACAAAAAAATCAATGTACAGAGATCAATTGCATTATTAGATGATAGCAACCAGTAGTTAGAAAATGTGACTTTTCTAAGTGTCCATTTAGAATTCATGCATCTACATATACTGAACCTTGGAAGAAGCCAACAAAACCCTTCTAAGGCCTTTGTGAGTAACTTGGCAAAACTTTATTGCTGGAGGTTAAATCAAACCTCCGTAAGCGGAGAGATGTACCTCGGCTTAGGAGCAATCAGCCCTTTTGTTAGCCGTCCCTGGATGCATTCAGGAGCCACAATGTGCAATCAGCAAGTGGACTCATTATCTTATTACTCGGAAGGGACGCGTGCTCCTTGCCATAATCAGTTTGTTTCCTCCCACTCCAGAGTGCATCGCAGTTTTTTAAATTCCTTTGCTTTGAGCGAACCATCACAGTTCAGACCTCCACCCAGGCAGCTTGCCGTGTGTAGCCAGTGTCTGCTGTGATTCCGGAAATGACCGGTTTTGCTGGTGGACCGATAAGGCGATGACTTATCTGCAGACAGGGAAAAGAAGGAGCTGATGGATGAGGGGGACTTTTGTTGTGTCCTGAGTCACGATGGCCTTGGCTTTCACCTCTGCAAGGCTGGAAGGAGGGCTCTGGAACCCGGGGGCCATCTCTCTGAGCTTGGGGATGTTGGGGGCCCATCTCTCTGAGCTCGGGGCTGCTAGGGGGCCATCTCCCTGGGCTCGAGGCTGCTGGGGGGCCATCTCTCTGAGCTTGGGGCTGCCGGGGGGCCATCTCCCTGGGCTCGGGGCTGCTGGGGGGCCATCTCCCTGGGCTCGGGGATGTTGGGGGGCCATCTCCCTGGGCTCAGGGCTGCCGGGGCTACGGCAAATGAGATTTCTGAATGGCTCCCTTAGTTCTCAGTGGAACTACAGCTCGGGCCTAGGAATATTACTTCTCTTCCTATGCCCATTTTGTGTTTCTTTTCAACATTTTAGCAGAACAGTCTGCTCAAGATACGAATAAGGACGGATTTTAGACAGGCACATGTTGTTACAACCCAGTGGAATCCTTATCTCCTATCAGCATCGGTGCAAGCAACTCCTCAAACCAAGAACCATAGCAGACTCACGTAGCTCCCCCTTGCCTGCGCGCTCACTGGGCTCAGGCTCCCTGGGACGTCGCCGTAGGCCCCTGCCCTCACCCTGGCGTCCTCAGGACCAGTTTCCCTCGGAGCACGGCGAGGACAGGGTGGCTTATGTCTTCCCACTGTGGGGTGGAGAATCGAAAGGAGGTCGCTGTCATCTCATCCCAGTAACGATGAGCCGTGGTCTCTCCCGACCGGGAGCAGAGGGCGCGATGCAGCGTGAGCCGGTCCTGCTCGCTCCTCTGGCATGGACAGCCTCACGCCCCTTGGCGTCACTTCCGCTAAGAGCTAGTGTGATGTCACTGACTTGTACGAGTCATAGAACCACAGCTGTCGACGATCAGTTCACATGAGGAATGAAGAGAATGCCTCCGAATCGCTCACTAGGGGAACGCGGACCCGTCGAAGGAAGGTAAGGCAGGGGACCGCTGATCGCGAAGCCTCCGTCGGTGACCTGAGATTGCACGTCGAAGACCATATGTTTCGGCGCAAATGCGACACGCAGCTAATATCGGGAGCATTTCCAGAAAGCGCCGTGCAATATGCTCTTCCAGAAACACCCCCTCGCCCGGCGGAGCGCGGTTCTGCACGGCCGTTTGTGGGCGGCACGCACGTGGGCACGGCGCCTCAAAACACACTTTTTCTTTTAGACTTGTATCTCCTTTGTGAGACAGCAGCAGATGGCTGAGCTGGCACGGAAACCCGCGTCGGCTCACTTCTGAGTCACAGCTGTTGTCAAGGCGCCAGGGGCGACAGTGACCGAAAGACCAGACTTCAAGTCGCTTTGTAAAATAGCTTACCTTATTTTTTTTTTTTCGTGGTGTTTATGGGTGAAATCTGTGCCGGTTCTCCATGGATGCTGTTTCGTTAAGTAACAGCGTTGGATATGTCGGTTTTCCTAGCAGACGCTTTGCATTAGCCTTTAGAAGGTTCCAGAGACCGTTGAGGCTTCCTAAAGTGTCAGCAGCCTCGATTTCGCACGTTTCGTAATCTTCATGTCCTACTCTACAGCATCTGTCTTTACACACACACACACACACACACACACACGCACATACACATACACCCCTACAGCTTCCATAAGAGTGAATACGCACAAGTAAGACATGTTACACTTGCTAAGTTCATTTTTATAAAACTACATGCTATTTGACCAAACACAAGGAGTCTTAAGAGAAACTCGCTCCGCCTCAGATGTCAGCATCGTCTGCTTCCCCAGTGGTGCCCCAGGCTGTCTGTCTGTCTGTCTGTCTTCTTCCTACTCTTTTGGTTTTACTGTATCCGGGACACCAAGGTCACAGTGCAACTCTGCTCTTCCTCCGAGAGGCTAGCGAGGTGGCTTCAGGTACGAAAGAAGAAGCCACACAAGGGCTGCGTGGCTTTGTTCCCCAGACTCACTGTGATCTCCTCCTCAAAGCCGAAACGCAGAGCCAGAGAAGGATGGAGATGCGAGACCTTCCCCAGGACCCAGCCCGAATACAGAGAGAGTCACATTTGACCCTAATTTTTTTTAAAAAAGTGAATCATCTCTTATCTCCAAGGCTGACAGCCTTTTCCCTAGGTTGTTTAAACTGTTTGTTTATTGAGCCTTTTTCGGGAGGATGTCAGGAAGGAAATCTGTCTTTGTGGATTAGGAGGATGAAAATGTGACGACAGATGAGTGCAGGCGTTTCTGCTGGAGAGAACTATCTGTTCAGAGTTACGGTGAACTGTCATTGTCCTTTGTCATAAAGATGGCTTTGTCTCGGCATTCTAGGCCACGTGCCTGGACGTGACTTAGGCCCGACAGCTTACGGAACCTTGCCTTTGTGGCAGTGTGCCCCGTGCCACCGTAGAGAGAACCCTAAGAAAGACATTTTATAAAATGGAAAATGGAACCGTCTGTTCATGCCATCATGCTTTGTGTACGCTTGGAAGATAAAACTAAGGGAAAAATGCCTTTCACGAGCAGGCAAGTATGTCGTTTTGAGGACGGGAATCCAGAAGTAACCCCTAATGACATCTAAAGACGTCACCGTCGTTACTGGATTTGACAAGTGCCGGCGATCTCGTTTCTACGTCTGGGTCGTGCAACGAATGGCATCACCAAGTGGCACGCAGGAGCCCTGGGTTGACTCTGTCTCCGGAGAGGGCTGAGCGAGTGGGCGTGGGCTCCTTGCATCTCCAGCCAAACGCTTGGCACTTCGGAGACACTTAATTACTTCTTGAGGCAGTCACTTAATCTGAGTCAGAATCCCAGGCCCACCACTCACTCACTGGCTGTTTCAGCTTCAGCCAGTTAGCTCATTTATGGAAGCATGAGTCATTCTCAGCCATAAAATAGGCATCATAACGGAACCTCATTAGGCTGTGGAGCAGACAGAGGAGATAATATATGCTTCCCGCCGCGCCTGGCACTAATTTGCCGATCGATCCCTTGTTCAGACTCTCATTTAACACCACGGTTTTTGTTTTGTTTTGTTTTTAGGTATTATCTGCATTTCTCAGTTAACCGTGGAAAATCACGTTAGAATTATGTTAGAGCAGAAACCATAAGGAAAGCTTTGACCCTATGGCAGGTGAGCATAAGCGCATGACAGAAACCGTGTTCAAGCATCGGTTAGAATATTTGAAAATGCTTGGCCCGCCTTTGCTGCCCTTAGCAGAAGACTTACCACAGAGCTAATGAACCTGGCCAAATTATTTACTTACAAAGAGGCTTTAGCTGTAATTCAGACTTAAATGTGCACAGTTTTATGTAAGATGTACCGAAGAACCACTATACCAGCTAGTGAGGTTTCAAAGGAGAAATCTTTCATTTAAAAACAAAAAAAGACCATCCCTCCACCATGTTAGCTCAATCACTGCCTAGATTTCGGAGGTTTGGCTCTGGTGCAGGGGATACCAGGAACGGTTTCGTGTCACGGGACTCTGAAGTTGAATCCCATAACCGTTTGCAGACAGGACTCACTCAGATATCTGCTAATTCTCCACGGGGGTATGCCATTCAGGAAGCATCCCATTTTTTTAATGAATGCATTTACTTATTTAAATTAGTTTCAAGTATACAGTATATTGGTTAGACATCTATAATGTTCATAAAACGATGCCCCCAATTGCTCCCTCCCTCCCCCGGCCCTCCACTTGGCCTTCATATTAATGCCGACTGCATTCCCTCTGCCGTGCTCATCTGTCAACTACTAATGTGTACTTCTTTGACCCTTCACCCCATTCTCCCAGCCTCCCAGACCCCCTCCCCTCTGTCCACCACCAAACTGTCCACTATATTTGTGAGTCTGGTTTTGATTAGTTCCTTCTTTTTGTTCCTTGGATACCACATATAAGTGAAGTCATATGGTGTTGATCTTTCTCTGTCTGACTTATTTCACTCAGCATAATGACCTCTAGGCCCTTCTGTGTCATTGCAAATGGTAGGATTTCATTTTTCATGGCTGAGTAATATTCCATTGTATATATGAACCATAATTTTTTTTCTCGAATTGTTCGTTGATGGGCATTTAGGTGGCTTCCATATCTTGGCTATTGTACATTATGCTGCCAGAAATATTGGAGTGCATAGATCTTTACGAATTATTTTTCTGGTTTTCTTTGGCTAAATACCCAGAAGTGCAATTACTGGGTTAAAAGGTAGATCCATTTTGATTCAACTCCGTTTTTATATTCACAACCCTTTAAAAAGCTAAAAATTTCCAACCGATTCCCAGAATAGCAATTTAAACCTTAGAATTAGATTGAATAAATCCTTATCAAGACAGAGCCCTATTATGGTATTATAGCCACAGTCCTTGAAATAGTGGGGTCGGAGCAATTTGAATAAAAAATGCTGAATTACTGAGCTCTTCCGACTCCCTCGGTTCGCGTGAAATGTTATAGAATTAAAAAAACAAAAACCACAGACCCCTTTCCTTGCGACGCCCTCATTAGCCTTGCTGTCCCCCGTCGTGCCTGTGGACGTATGTTTGTCCCTCCTGGAAGACCCTGAGGACCTTGGAGTCGGGACAAAGCCTCGCCACTCCTCTGTCTCCCAGACAATCGTCCACTGCGTCGCTATTTATAACAGATAAAGCTCCATCTCCTTGAAATCTGAAAGACTTGCAGTAAAATTAGTTGTTAGCATTATCTTCTACCAAACCTTAAAAAAGGTTTAAAAATGCATTTATAGTGTATTCTAATGAAGTTTAAATGTACTACGTAATACATTAGTAACACAATGTCATAGGGCGATATTATGTTATAAGTGATTTGATGTTTATTATAAAATGCCATCGCTGACAATATCAAACGCTCAGACAGTTATGCGTGAACATGCTCTTAGAATCAAAACCACTGGAGTTTCAAGCTTGAGAGTTTGGAGGGGTTTTTTTGTTTGTTAGTTTTTTGTTTTGTTTTGTTTTGGAGTGTGTTGCTTTTGATAGCCGCTCTGCCAGTAAATTAAAAGGTTTTCTCCAAAAAATAAAGAACCAATTTATTACTTTGTCCTAAAAGTGAATACACCCAGATTTTCTTCAAACGCGATCCCGTGCCTTTCAACTGAAATCTCTTTTGTCTGTTTTTCTATCCATTGTCTTCCTCTCCCCTGGCGTCCTCTCAGCTCCTGTCCCCATTTCTGGTGTGAACGCCACGTCATTAGTTTGTCACTCCCGGCCCCACGTGTCCCCGCGGCCGGTGTGGGGCTGAGGAGTGACGAGGCTGGATGGGGACCCCGCTGACACGGCAGCTGCCAGCAAGCCTGGGAGGCCACCCACGGAGGGGCTGGCTGGGAGCTGCAATGCTGCTATTTCCTCGAAGCCAATTAAGTCAGAAAATCACTTGCGTGATTCGTTATGTGCTAATGGGATGGCATTCGTAGCACATTTTTATAAGTGCGTTCATCTGTTTGAGGAAGGGACCCAGATGTGTTGAACTCCAAGAAAAGGTGACGACGGATTATCTAGTTACCAGTTCCGTTAAGGATCCACATCTTAAATATTATGCAAACACTGATACAGTGTCAGGCCCCTTGGGTATTAAGGGGCGAGACCAGGCACTCTTGTCGCCGGTACGTTCAGAGGGCTTTGTAGTAGAAATATTTGCTTGAATATGTGAAAGACTCTTGCAAGATGAGGCCAGTTCACACCACATGGTCCGCCAGGTTGTCTTGTCCTGTGGCTGAGAGCGGTTATTTTCAAGTGAGCATTTGGAGTTCCTTTCCAGAGCTAAGAATGTGCTCATTAAACGGTCGTGCTAACAAGATTTATTATAAGAGTGACATTTAAAAAGTACGACGCGCTTTGGAAGTGTTGTGAAAATAATCGTTGAAGGGAAGAGTTACTTTTCAAATCTCAGACCTGTGGCCGGGGTTTCTGCGGTCTCATCCAGACGGCCAGAAAATCTGCCGATGTTTTTTTCCAAGTGTTTTAAGTTCTTCTACCACCGATCAAAGGAGCCCGATGCGTTGGCAGTAGCCAGAACCATGGGTCTCACGCTGTAGCAGCCCTGGACACACCAGTGCCTTTGGGTGTGGCTACTCTCAAGCCCCACACCCTCCAGGGAGGGTTCAGTGTCCCTAGGAATGGGCCAGAGCGCCCTGAGGCTTTCTTAGACATGCCGAGGTCAGGGGTGGGGGGGACTTCACTTAAGTGTCCAGAGGTAGAGAGATTCATCTGCCTCACCTTCGCTGAAAACAAACATCGTGCCAGCCACACGGCCTCAAACACCTGCGGCTCACCCCGCGTGTCATCCAGAACCATCTGGTGAAGTTACGTGGGGGAGACCGTCTTGTTGAGGAGGCGGGCGTCCATCATGCGTGAGAGTCTGACACACGCTCCTCACCCCTCCTCCGTGCAGAGTCTCGGCATTGTGGCTAGCATCTCCATCCGCTCCACCCTCGGCTCTGGCACCGCCGTCAGCGGCAGATGGGTGGCTCTAACTCTGAGAATTGTAAAGACTGTTTGGATACAGTCTCTCCATCACCCAAACATCCCCCCGAGGCATCCCGAGAGAGGAGGGATGCTTGTAGCCAGAACGTGCACTGAAGTTGGCACTGAGAGTAGGCGGAGATATATTTCCAGAAAAAAAAAAATATGTTGCAGATAGAGTAATATGAATATTTTATACTTTTAAAAAGTTTCGAAGTGCATTTTCTGTTGTTGGGTGAAAATACCAAATTTGATATCAAGAGACAGCGCGAAGAGGTGTCAGAGTTTTTTCTGAATGTTTCTAAGGCTCCTGGTTGCCGTGATTGGGGACCATCCGTGCCATTGCTGTCACTGTTGTCATTGTTGTCACTGTTGTCACTGTTGTCACTTAGCTCCTCTTGGCATCTTCGGTCCCCGTGTGAGATGGACACCCCTGCTCAGAGAGCCCCACACCACCGTGGGCTGTCCTGGCTCGAATCTGGTCATGCTCCAAAGTGACCAACTCAATCAACCTCGTTTACCTAGGACATTTCCGGTTTTATCACATAAAAGTCACACGTCCCAGTGCCTCAGTCCTGGGACAGCTGGCCGCTCTGGCTTCGCTGGGCATGGATTTGTCATTCGAGTAGCTGTCTGAATCGGCAGCAATGGCGAGCCAAGTAGACGCCAGGCCCGAGGAGAAGGCAGTGTCATCTAAACCACGGTGAGTCGTGAAAAAATCAGAATGCTAGGATGAAATTATGAATGTAATATTCACTCAGTTTAAAACGTTATCTTGTTTTAAAGTATTTGCTCTCGCTCTGAGGTGGTGCATTTTCTCCTGTGTTGGTATAAACATAGTTTTTTAGATAAAATGATGGTGATTTTAAATTACATATATATATGTACACACATGCATACATATGTGTCTATTTAGTGAAAAACGAAAGCGGGCACTATTTTGTTGTTACGCCCATGTGTGGCTTTTGTGTTGTGAACGTTTGTCTGTGGAATTCAGAAGTTCACAGAATGCTGGCGTAGGATGTAGGATTGGAGAAAACACCATGTGATTCATGCAGACCCTCTTGTGAGCACCAAAGACAGATGCTTAATGTCCCTTTTGTGGTGAGTTCACGTGTAGGGTCTCTTCACCCACGTGGCTGGTGTCTGAAGGCTGCCCTCGGCGTGTGGTGCCTGCACCAGGCCTCATACGTGTTTGGGGGGCACCGAGGGAATCGTGGAGAGGTGAAAGGTGTCCGCTTACTGGGACACTGTCCCGCTAGAAGGGCTGGGGACCTGTGGGGCCCCGGGGGAGAGCGAGGACACCACTGCTGACTTTTTTCTGAGGGGCCTGGGAGGTGGGTGACTGCAGGAGACCTCCTTCTCGCCCTTCGTGGGCCTGTGGCAAGGCTGCGCCCCCATAGCTCGGTGGCCATTTAACCCTCAGAGAAAAGGAAGCTTTCTTCCTCGACTCTTTTAGAGGGTGAGTGTCTGCAGTGTGTGCTCACCTCTCCTGGGCTCTCACTTCTGTGCCCCCAACTCCAGCTCTTGCCCAGTGGGGTGGAAAGGGCACTGGGATCGGAATCAGAAGATGCCAGGGTGAGCCTCGACGTCGCGACTCATTTATACTCAGCAGTGATGATGACAGGTGCGCGCAAACGCAGGCTCTACGGTGCGTGGTACCTGAGAGGGGCAGGATGCTGAGATGTTTCACGCGTCCGCTGGAAGAATCAGCTGTCCTTTCACTCGTCGGCAAATGCTTATGATGGCTTATGATACCTATGTGTGCATTGTATATGCATATATATATATATATATATATATATATATATATATACTTTATAGACATGCTTTTAATGTGGCATTTTATTCGCTTTATTTTTATAGGAAGTGGAGAAAGGGAAGATTTGGGAGAGGGGAGGGTAACTCGCCCCCTTTTACCTTCAAGAACACTCCAATCTCTTTCTCCACTTAAAATGGAATACAAAGGAAAAAGTGTAGCCATAGGACCCAATATCTCTTTAAACGAGAGAAACGAGCTCCCTAATATTATCTCAAGGAAACGGATTGGGAGGCCAGTGAAGCTGCAGCTTCTGATTTATCAAATACCGCGTACAGAGCCCTACATGGGGTAAGATGTGCAGAGATCAGATTTTAGTTAAAAAAATAATAATACTAATCTCACCGGGGTAGTGGTCAGAAGAGCAGACGCCCCGTGGGCACAGCGGCCCTCACGAGCCTTCGTGTGTGTGTGGCAGGCGGGGGTTCCTGCTGGGGCGGGTGTCGAGGTGTGTGTCAGGGCGGTGGTGGGGACGCCAGCTCAGCTCTCGCAGATGGGGCCCCGCCCCGCAGTGTCACGTGGGAAAGGCCAGCACCCACTCGGCGGACTTCACAGATCTGCTGATTCATTCCGACAGCTTTTTGGCATGAACTAGACTCGTATCTCGCTCAGGCAGAATCAGGCTTTTACAACCATTTTGCAGCATGTGGCTATCGAGTGGACCAGGAGGACTGTTCCCAGTATTTTCCCAGGGGCCGTGGGGGCTAGCGGTGGCCTGGGCTTGCACTCACGTGGCAGTTCCCGAGTCTAAGGGACAGGAGCCCACAGGGATTATTCGCAGGGGTCCCCAGGGGCGGAAACGTCGACGCGATGGCCTAGGACGGGAGGTCCGGGCGGACGCCCACGGGCTCAGGGGGCCGGGCGCAGCTCCGTGAACGCGGAAGGCTGTGCCCGCCTTGCACACGCATCGCACCTGTGCAAGTCATCACGTAGTGACACCTGCCTGATGCGGTGGCCACTGCCGGTCGCCCGCTGATGTCTGCCCTCCGAACACGCGATCCTAGAGTCACTAGGTCTTCCTTTTTTTTAAAGGGATGTCCACAGTGTGGATTTTGATGTGAAATGTTTGAGTCTTGGAAAGGAGGCTTATTTATTTATTTATTTTTAAATAACATGTTAGACAAAGAAAGCGCATCCCTGGTTTGGTTCAGTTTGGGGCGGATAAGCTTTTGTAACCTTTAGAAGCCAGACTGCAGGATTCCTTGGTGGGCAGGGGTTGGGGGCACCTTTTCCTGCCATAGTTCGGAAGATTGGAGCCGTAATCTCTGGATATTTTAGGGGCTCAATCAACATTTATTTAGTTTTAAGTAACTATTAATACTTAAAGTATGTAAGTATTACAATGTTTCCAGTTTTATTGAAGTATAATTGACGTATAACATTGTATACATCTGAGGAGTACAGTGTGACGATTTGATACTTGATACATGTATGTATCGAATGATCCCCCACGATAGCTGACTTGACATCTGTCACCTCACACAGTTTCAATTTATTTTCTTGTGATGAGAACTTGTGAGCTCTGCTCTTAGTGACTTTAAATATGCAGTGGTATCATTTGCTGTAATTCCACATCGATTGAATGAGCTGATGTCTGAATGTGTTGGGCTAAAAGTAGTTAATGTTTTGACTTAATTCGTTGATAATATCTTCTCAAAAATGGTGGGAGAAGCTCGGAGGGGAAGTGTCTCCCAGGCCGAGCTGCAGGGTCAGAGGCAGGAAGCCCGCCGTCGTCGTGGGTGGCACAGCCCACAGGAGGGGACGCCACGGTGACCAGGCGCACCCCTGGGCTCGCGGGGTCACGGACTCCACGTCCAGAGAATAGGCGTGGCCCCAATAATGCGAAGGCGTTGGATTTAAAGTTCGGGAATCGGGGAGTCCGACCACTCACCCGCGAGCGCTCATCTCGGGAAGGGAAAGGGGGGGCGACATCGGGACAGAAACGGTTGAGATGCTGCCCGCTGAGCGCGCACTTCGAAGGAGCGAGTGTGGATGCTGACGCGGATGGGAGGTTGCCAGGGATACGGGTGCAGAAGGACAGAGCTGTAAGAACGCTGTTCTAGAGCCGAAGCAAGGCAGGCGCCGGGGTGTGCATCACTTCTACCACTGACGAAGGGGTGGATCAGAAGGAAACAAGACAGCAGACAAGCTGCTGCCCTTGGCACTTTCCTTGAGGCCCGAGGAGAGAGTTAAGTCTGCCGTTGAGGACTGATGCTGTCGTGTGAATGGGTGGTGAAGGAAAGCAACGAATATATTGTGTCATTTGGAAGAAAAACAATGCTAATCGACTTATTTGATGTTGTTATCTCTAAAAGAAGAACGAATAATTAAACGGAGGAAAGTAAAACAAACATTTCAGAGACAACAAAGACGCCGTTCTGGTACAAAGATGGCAAAGCGCGTTCAGCTGCTTGTCAGGAGAGTGGCTGCCGGGGACGTGGCTGCCGGGTCCCCGCGGCTGGGCCAACCGCCGTGCGGGCGGGCCCGCAGCTGTCTGCGGGATGATGACTGTCGTCAGTCCCCTCGTGCGGGCGGAGGAAGCTGCGTTCAAGGGGGCCTGAGCCAGGTTCCCGCTTCCCGCAGGGCCCGCTGTGTCCCCAGCGAGCGTCACGGTCCCACAGGAGCGCAGCTCTGAGCTGCGGAGCCCTCACATAGCAGGGTCTTGGGAGAGTCACAGGCGGACAGGGCCCTTCCGTCCGTCATCCCGGGCCAGGCCCGGATGTCCAGAAGGACGGAGGAAGGCTGCCCAGGGATAAATGTCGTTTCTGTTTCCGCGGAAGCCACCAGCGGGCGGACGGACACCGATGCCTGCACGTTGCAGAGCGGACGATCAAAGACACGGTTCGTGAGCGCCGAGAAAGGGCGGGGAAGAGCAACGGGACGATGGATCGGTGGCCTAATGATAACTTTGATATCGAGATGATAATTTTTAAATGCTGCTAGAGTTCTGGGCTTTACCATGTGTGAATTGCCTCCTGTTGCGTTTGTGGCTAAGTGAAGAGACACGAGCCGGCGAGTGACCCTAGGGGTTACTCAGGCCCGTGCTGCAGTCACTCCCCTTCTCCCCACGTGCTGTGTGGCTTCAGGTTGGACCTCGAAGCCTCCCATGCTGAGAGGCCTTCTGCGGAAGGCGGGGTCCTGAGCCCCGCATGGGGCCGGCTGGCTGAGAGAGCGTTGGGGAGCACACACTGGGCTCCCCACCTTCTGCAGGATGGTGACGGGGGGCCCGTCCCAGCCCCGGGTACAGCTCCGCGTGGCCACAGCTGCACAAGGGGACGGTTTCCACGCACGGCAGAGGCTACCTGCTCGTGTCACACCTTTTCCGTCTGCTTGTGTGAACACGCAGGAAGAATGCAAACAGACCGGACTCCACGATGGCAGGCTCAGACGTGGTGTTTGCCGGGGACAGCCTGGACTCAGAACGTCACGTTCAGACAGACCCTTGCAGCTGAAGGTATGAGCTGAAACCGCAGGTTTGAGCGTGGGCAACGATGAAGCTCCTTGATGTTACAAAAAGCAACATAAGCGAGAAGAAACCCGTTCTGTGTGCCCAGAAACGTGTTCACAAACAAAGAGGGTCCCCTCGCCCCTGCTCGCTCGGGGCCGGGCTCCGCAGCTGCAGAGGACGGTGTCACACACGGTGCCGCTTCCGAGGAGGGCGCCAGGGACCAGGGCCACGCACGTCCCGCGGGGCGTGAGCGAAGGGGGGACACGACAGCCCCTCTGAAAGGAAACGACTCTTTCTGAGATGCTGCGGACGGGACCTGGGCCGCTGGGCAGAGGCGCCGAGAGCAGGTTCCTTTTCTTCGAGCTGCAGCCATTGGGTGATGGGACGGAGTGAGCGACAAGACCGCGGGGGCCCTGGCGCTGGGCGGGCGTCGGAGGGAGCTAACTGCTCGTCTGCCTGCCTGGAGGCCGCGGGAGGGACGCCTGCACCCGACGGGCCGACGAGATGAGCCGGCAGAGCCTTCCGCTCTCATCATCGCCCATGGGCTGCCTTCGCCTCCGTATCCTGTTCTCTCGACGTAGATTCTCAAGTTCTAATAATACAGAATAAAACGTGTTTCATTTTCTTCTGCCCAAGAATATGTATGAAATTTAGGGAAAACATCGTGGAGCTTTTCATCTTAATTTTTTTTTTTTTGATTCCTTTGACTGAAAGAGGGTTTGCTACTCCAGGGTCCTTTTATGCACAGAGAAGGACCTAGAGCAGAAGCGTGCTCTTTGCTAAAGGTAGAATTAATTTAATATGTAGATTTAGAATGGCCCGGGGTGACAAAAGCATCACCGGGGCCAGAGCTGCCGCTCAGCGGACAGGAGTTTGCTCAGAGGTCCTCCCGCCGGGTCGGTGCCATTTAGGGCTGAAATGCTTTTCTGTGTCTCTCCTTAAGTCCCTGTAAGTATAAAAGGAGGCATCTGAATGGACAAGTTTGGGGGCAGGGATTCTCTTTGTGACTCTGTGCCCACGAGCTGTCAGATCGACTGGTCAGCCCTGGAGGCCTTGGCTGAGGCCCGCTGGGTCCCACACAGGACGCCAGCCCGGCCACTCGCCTTGTCACTCACACGTGACCTTTACAGGTCAGAGTTGTTCTACCATTAGGAAAAGCAAGCATAGTTGTTGCGGATGTGGCTGTCAATCATTTCGTTATTTTGCTAATGACAAAGGGGTTAGACTTCGAACTTGGAAAGTGAAATGGCAGATTTTAGACACATTCACAACTGTTAGACACACACACACACACATCAGTAGAGAAAGTAGCATTTTACCAAATGTCGGCTTTCTTACCAGGACCCCTTGGTCCTGCCACCCTCGGGCGCTGTGCCTTGTTGTGGATCAGAGGCGGGAGAGAAGTAGCACTTCATCCTCCTTCCTGTATGGAGAAGGGGCTCCTAGGACACGCCCCAGGGGGCCTGGGGACAGTCACGGTTTGCGTCCTCATCCATGCTCTCCTCCGTGCGTGGCTGCACCCCCATCCTGCATCCCGCCCTCTCTCCTCATCTCTCTCGGCTGAATTTCACTGTCTCCGCTGTGAAGCGTTTCCCACGCCCGAGCCCCTTTCCGAGAGGGACCGGCAGCTGCGGTGTCAGAGACCCGTCCGTCCCCCGTTCCCTGGGCTCCTGCCGCTGGCTCAGCACTGAGAAAACAGACCCGCAAAGCCCGTTACTCACCCATCTCTTCTCCTCCAGGGAGAGAGTTGCTGAGGGAAGGGTCGTCTGCGTTCACCCAGGTCTCTCCACGCACAGTGGGCCTCCAGGCCCTGCCCCCGAGGTGCTCGGAAGGGGAGGCAGAGCGGACCATGTGCGTAGAATGAGCAGTGCTTCTCGTGTGTTCTGGGGGGGCTGTTGCAAGGGCGGTTCTTTCTCACGGGGGATTGTTCCGGGCACTGCAAGGTGCATGGCATCCCCGAGTCACCCACTGGAATGGCGGCGCCCACCCCAAGGATCCCGGCACCCGAGAGGAGCCACGTGTGGGTCCACTCCGCTGAGAATCCCTGTGGAAGGATCTGGCAATCCTCTCGGACAGAATTCCGTTCGCTTCTTTATGCTCTCTTGGCCCCATCCATGAACCAAACGGGAGACGAGACCTCAGAGGTCACGTGCGTATGTCCGATGTAAAATTCTTCCCACACCCGTACCTATCCCGTTCATGCCGCACGCACTCAGAGTTTGCTCCATCCTCACATTAGGACCATCGAGGAAACCGTAATTATGGGAGCCCTGCCATTTTTAAGCGATGAGTTTTCAGTACATCTTCTTTCTTAGATCTTGTGAACTCTAAAGAAAACCAAATTGCTTATTCCTCTTTAAAAATAAATTTCATCGTAAAGCAAAAGCAATGCATGCTGCAGGGTTAAGTGATGGATGGGGTAAGTCATCCTGAGCGAAGGGACACTCGCTAGTCGGACGATGACTCACCCCTCATATATTTTTTCTCTTCTGATCAATATTCAGCATAGAAATGGCCCTGATTTCCCCTATTCAGAGGGAAACGAGGTGTGGAAAGGTTAGCACGGGCGGGCAGCGCTTCGTGGTCGCTGGCCGTGACTTGCGTGCTGTGGTTTGTTCGGTCGTCCAATCATGGGATGCTTTCACGACAGGAAGATCGTAGCGGAGAGGGCGTGCATCTAAGAGGAATGCAAAGAACAATAAAACGAGGGAAATTTTTATGCAAAATTATTCTTTGAAAACGGAGTGATTGTGTAGTCAAGGGCGTCAGCCAGTCCTGCTCTGTTCTCCCGTGACTATGGCCGTCGCTGGCCGGCAGCGTTGAGACGCTGGTGCAGGCCGGTCCGCGTGGCGAGCAGACTTAAGGCCTGCGCTCACGTGCTTTCCTCCCTGGGTGCAGGAAATCCGTGGCGTAGCTCACACGCGACCGTGTGGCCTTTTCGTTATGGGGACGGGTTTTTAATCTGCGATGAGAGCCTGGGGCGATTAGAGGGAGTGCCACTGATTTGTAGCAGCCCCTTGCCTGCCCGCATGTTTCGCAAAGCTTGTTTGGTTTCTGTGGACAAAGGGAAAAAACTCTTTTTCGGGAAGATATGGCTCATCTCTTCAAGGACAAGAGCCACAGACCACGGGCAGAAGCGGTTCTCGTGAACTCTCCAGGAGGTCGCTTTCTAGGTGAGGACACCCCAGCCTCATCCTGCACAAATATTAGAGGGCTTTAAGATGTCTAAAATCACTGCTATTTTTTTCCATCCTCAGACAACTGAAATGAAAAAAAAAAGCAGAAATATATTGCCTTCAGGTAAATGAATCATACAGAACATTACATAAAAGCACGCGTGACTTAATTCCATCTGACTCACGATCCCTGGGAATATCTGAGTATCACTTCTTCAAAAATTCTTTCTGTGTGGTGAGTCACGGATTGCATTTGTTTGCTATTGTGGCTACTAATCTCTGCCCCGATGTGGCCTAATTCAACAACACGAGAGTTGAAGTGACACAGGCTGCCTCTTACTTCTCAGCCTCTCGAGCTCTTCATTAACCTCCATTCAGAGGATTTGAATGTGTCACTATACTTTGGATTTTAAAGTTATTTGTCCTGCAGTCAAGCAATCTTGTCCTTCTGCGTGCGAGTGGTCTCTGGTCCAGTGGTTTATGTTTCCACGAACTGTGGGCAGTGGGCATCGCTGGTTTAGGCGGGGACCTTGTTTTGATCACCGTGCATGTTTGAAAAGATCCCGGTGGGTTTAGAGACCCTTAGGAATAAGGTTTCCAACTAATTTAAAATGTGTGCAATTTGTTTCTCCTCTCTTTTTCAAATATGGCTCTTCCTAATGCAAATAGCCTTTAAAAATGCAGGAAGGTTGATTCTGAAGGCCTGAGGATGTAGAATAACTTTCAAAATAATTATGGTAAAAAGAAATTAGCAATAACATCTAGATGGATTTTCCCAAATATTTTTTTTGTATATAGGTTAAAGTATCTACTAACATTTATAGCATGAATACAAAGTATCTACTAACATTATAACATGTATAGAATGAGTACAACATTCAGAAAACTCAGGACAGTGTTTTGACCTGGCTGTCCGGCTGACCTTACAGGGTTGCTCCTGGCTCAGTCCCTGGTGTCACCGGGATCATCCCACAGTCCCAAAGGGGTTTGCACGCCAGGCCTGGAAATCCACTTGTAGCTATTGCTTGACCCTGGGAACAAAAAGAGACATAGGGAGCAGGGTCGGTGACCCCTTCAGTGGAGGTCACTGGAGGGCCATTGCCGTTTTTATAGTAAATCGTGGCTGTGGCTGTGTCCCTCGCCACGAATTGAAAAATGGTCCAGAGGTTTCACTCTTCCCCGGGACTGAGGGAAGACAGAGGCGCAGAGCCGATGGAGACCATCAATAATAGCCTGGAGATCTTAAATGAAAAGTATTTGACCACCCCGACTCTCAGAATCGATGCCTTGTGCTAACCAGTCACATAGAGTGTGCGGAGAGAAAAGCCTGTTTGTCTGATCTCTTCACTTCCGAGGAGCTTCGATGGAGAGCCCCAGGCTTTCCACGGCCGCGGCCTGCGGGCTGCGGCTTACCCGTCCTGCACCGATCCCGCTGCCGAAACATGTCCTTTGACATCAGCCACAGAACTGGCAAATGATGTTAACCTTTATGTCCAGACGGATACGATGTTTCCAAATTGAAGTATCCCAGGTCTGCCTAGATCTGCTCACTCATTTTGATTTTAAGCTACTGGGAAATCACTCAGTAGATTTAAACACCAGTAGTGAATTTGTTTGTGTGTTTTTCGTATCAGGTGCAAAGAATTGAATTAATCTTACCTACTGGTTCACAACATGATATTATATTCCATTCTTATGTAGTATTTCTCTTATTTTTATTCCCTAAGCTTGAGATTCATTCATGCTCAAAAATATATCTATATGTAAATATAGGTATTTACATATATATGTATTTATATATTTACAAATATATATTTACATATATATGTATATATATGTGAATATATATGTAAATATATATGTAAACATATATACGCATATATATATATATATATACACATATTTTTGTAAAATTGAGATTATTTAAATGGTGTAACAGGATCCATGATTTTTCTACATATTATTTTTACAAACGAGAGTTCATACTGTGTGCGCAGCGTGTGAAGTTGAGTTAACCGAATACTTGTGGACCCCTGCGTGACCCACAGAACGTTGCCGATACCGGTCATGATTTCCAGGTCCTTCTTATCAGCCCTTGTTTCATTCCCTATATCTCTTAGCCATAAAAATATGAAAAATTAAACCAAAACAAGAACAGCGATCGGGCAGTTGGGCTTGCTCGTTCATGGACGTCCTGGGGTAGCTGATGTACGAGAGACTGCGCATGCCTCGAGGTCCACATCCTAAGCTTTAACATGCAGATTTATGCAAAATTGTGAGCGAGGGAGTGAATGGGTACATCACTCCCTAGATTTCTGGTGCCGCTTTGCAGCTTCTCGCCACCTGTCCCAGCTCTGTCCCCACCCCCAGCAATGCCCATCGGCTCTCTCCCCATCTACGTTAGTTAGTTAGTTAGTATGTAGCTAGAACCACACGCTGCATCCTCCTTGGTCTGGCTTGTCTTACTGAGCACAGTTATTTAAAGATTCGTCTGTGTTGAGGGGGGTACCGCTCCTCTTTACAGCCGAGTGTGTTCTGTTGGGATTAACTACCTACCACACTGGCCCACTCACCTTTTGACAGACACTCGTGTTTATCCAGTTTTAGGCTGTCATGCTGTTATAAACAGAGCTACTGTGCATATGTGTAGACACATCATTGAGTAGACATAATTTTTAGATTAGCTACATGATATGGTAGGTATATGTTTAAATTTAAGAAACTACCAAGCTCTTTTCCAAAGTAGCTACTATTTTATCGTTCCAACCAAAATGCATGAGAATTCCAGTTACTCACATTCTTATAAATATTCAGTGTGATGGGTCTTTTTAATTTTAGCCATTCTAATAGGATTATAGTGGTACCTCACTGTGGTTTTAAAATGCGTTTCCCAAATGACTAGTGATGTTCAGCATCTCTTCATGTCCTAATTTGCCACCCATATATCTTGTTTGGGAAAGTGTTAATTCAAATCCTTTTGCTCAGTATTTTTAACAAGGTTGTTTGTTTTTTTATTATTAAGTTTTAAGCATTCTTATATATTCTGGATATATCAAATGTATGCTTAATAAAACTATTCTATCAATATTTAGCTTGTTTTATCATTCTATTAACTGTGTCCATCTAAGAGAAATTTTGCATTTTGATGAAGTCTAATTCGTCAGTGTATTCTTTTATAGATCTACGTTTATATTTAAGACATTTTTTCCTAAACCAAGATTATAAAGACTTTCTCCTTTTGTTTTATAAGTAATTTTTTCCAGTTTTACATTTTACATTTAGATATACAGTCCCTCTAGAGTTAATTTTTATATATGGTACAAGATACGGATAAAAGTTCATATATTTACAATGAATATCCAATTGTTCCACACCATTTATTGTACAGATTATCCGTTATCTGTTGATTTGCCTTTGAACCTTGGTCAAAATCAGTTACCCACATCTGTGTAAGTTCATTATCCTTGTGTTCCATTGACATATTTGTCTGTCTTGATTCTGGTACCACGATGTCTCAATTATTGTAACTTTATAATAAGATTTGAAATCAGGTCGTGTTAGTCTTCTAACTCTGTGCAATTTTTTCAAAGTTGTTTTGTCTTTTCTAGCTCCTTTGCATTTACATATGAATCTTAGAATTAGGTCACAATTTCTACCAAATTCCTTCTACAATTTTGATTGGGAATCTATACATGACTTTGTGACATATTGACATTTAATAATATTGCATCTCAATTTTACAATATGGTGTTTTACTCCATTTATTTAGATCTTCTTTCATTTAACTTGGTAGTGTCTTGTACTTTCCAGTGTACAGTCTCACAAAATGTGAAATGTATTCTTGAGTACTTAATAATTTTGTTTTATTAAATATGATGTTTTTTAATTTCAATTTTAGATATTTTGTGTATTGAGTTTGTAACTTGAATCCTTGTTAAATTCGCTTATTAGTTCTAGTAGTTTTTTGGCTGAATCTATAGGAACATCTATGGAGGCAATCTTGTTACTTGAAAATAAAACAGTTTTATTATTTCCTTTCTAATATTGAAGTCCTTCCTTCCTTCCTTCCTTCCTTCCTTCCTTCCTTCCTTCCTTCCTTCCTTCCTTCCTTCCTTCCTTCCTTCCTTCCTTTCTTTCTTTCTTTCTTTCTTTCTTTCTTTCTTTCTTTCTTTCTTTCTTTCTTTCTTTTTCTTTTTTTTTGCGTTATTGCACTGGCTATAACCTTCAGCACAGTGTCGGATAGAAGAGGTAAGATTAAAGCATAAAGGTCTTGATCTTAGGGAGAAAGCATCCAGTCTTTCATCATTAAGTAAGATGTTAGCTGTAGTTTTTCAGGCTGAGAAAGTTCTTTGTTATTTCCTAATATGCTGTAAGAGTTTTTGAGAAATGGATGTTGGATTTTGTTCAACCGTTTACTATTAAATCCATTGTAATGGTCATCTGGTGTATCTTTTTCACTCTATTAATATGAACTACATCTATTTTTCTTATGAAATCTTTGTCTTGTTTTTATATCTGAAGAATACTGGCTAAAAAGAGTAAGTTGAATTAGGAAGTTTTTCTTGTCTTCAACGTTCTCCAGAATTCGTGTATAGTTGGTATTGTTGTTATTACGTGTTTGATTGAATTCACCAGCGAAAACATCTCGGCCTGGAGTTTTCTTTGTGTAAAGTTTTTTTTTTTTTATTATTACAACTTCAATTTATGTAATAGACATAAAACTATCCAGTCTTCTATTTGTTTATTGCTTGAGATTTAGTACATTTTTTGTCTTTCAAGGAATTTGTCCATCTTCTCTAAGTTGTCAGATTTATGGATATACAGTTGTTCACAATTTTCTTGTTCCCGATATGGGTAATTGGTACCTTCTCTCTTTTCTGATCAATCCTACAAGACATGCACAAATTTATTATCTTCGCAAAGAGTGAGCGTTTAGTTTCAATGACTTTTCCCAAATGTTTTTCTGTGTTTTCAGCCATTGATTTTTCATTCGGATCTTTATTGGTTCCATTTATCTTCTTGTTTTGCTTTTCATTTGCTCTTCATTTGCTCGTTTCTTAAGATGAAACCTGAAGTCATTGATTTGAAACTTCTTTTCTGTATAGATATTTATTTCCACAAATGTTGCTTTTTATACTGCGTTAGATACATCTTACAAATTTTATGTAAATGATGTCTTCGCTTTCATTATTCTCAGAATTTCCTTTTGATTTCTCCTTTCACCCATGGGTTATTCAGAAATATGTTATTCAGTCCCCTAACGTTTCAGAATATAGTTTCATTTCTCTTGGCTATACCTAGAAATGCTAAACAGTTTTACAAAGTGTTTGTACTATTTTACATTCTCAATTAGAAGTACGTCCTGGCCAGCTCTTGGTATGGTCAGTCTTTTCATTTTTAGCAGTTTCTGATGGGTGTGTAGCAGTTTCTAATGGGTGTGTAGTAGTTTTGAGCAGTTTCTAATGGGTTTTTAGCAGTTTCTAATAGGTGTGTAGAAGGGTGTGTAGTCTGGTGGCTTTACTTTACATTTTCTTAATGGATAACAATGGCGTACATCTTTCCATTTACCCGTTTGCCACCCATCTCTCTTTCTGGTGAAATAACTTTTGACATCCTTCACACACATTTTTTTATTTGGTTTTGTATTTTTGTTTTTAAGTTTTTCAAAGTTCTTTATGTATTCAAGATGCAAGTCCTTTGTCAGATTTTTTTTTTTTACAAAAAAATTCTATGTCTTTTTCTTTTTAAATTTAATTTCATTATTAGTTTCAAGCATACAGTACATTGGTTAGACATTTATGCAGTTTATGCAACGATCCCCCTGATTGTTCTTTCTCTCCTCTGCCTCGCCACCCAGCCGTCACATTACTGCTGACAGCACCCCCTGCGCCGTGCTCCCCATCCCCGCGACCAGCTCTCGACCACTGATTTGTCTTCTTAAACCCTTCACCCCTTTCTCCCAGCCCCCAACTCCCCTCCCCTCTGGCCGTCACCAGATTGTCCTCTATGTTCCTGAGTCTGTTTTTGATTAGTTTGTTCTTTTTGTTCCTTAGATTTTGCATATAAGTGAAATCATATGATTTCCATCTCTCTCTGCCTAACTTATTTCACTCAGCATAAGAACCTCTAGGTCCATCCATGTCATTGCAAATGATAGGATTTCATTTATTTTTAAAGGCTGAGTGATATTCCATTGTATATACGAACCATAACTTCTTTATCCTGTCATCTGTTGATGGGCAGTTTGCTTCTGTATCATGGCTATTGTAAATAGTGCTGCCATGAGCATAGGGGTACACTGAATTTTATAAATTATGATTTTGATATTCATTGGATAAGTACCCAGATGTGCAATTGTTGGGTCAAAAGGTAGATCCATTTTTAATTTTTTGAGGAAACTCCAGACTGTTTTCTTTTCATCCTTTCAATGACATTTTTCAAAGAGAAGAATTTTTAGTTTTTTATTACGTGCAATTTATGTTTGCTCCTTTATGGATAATACTTAAGGGTCATGTCTCAGAATTATTTACTTATCCCAAGGTTCCAAAAAAGTGTCTCCTAGATTTTCTTTAAGTGTTTTATTATTTTATGTATTACATTGAGGTCTAAGGTTCATTTTGGATTAATTTTTGTATGTGGCGCTTGCTATGTATCAACACTTCGTTAGTATTTGTTTGTTTATAGATGTATAATTGTTTCAGCTCCATTTGCTGAGACGAC
The DNA here is from genome assembly GCA_004027375.1 of Macroglossus sobrinus. Classification (NCBI taxonomy): domain Eukaryota; kingdom Metazoa; phylum Chordata; class Mammalia; order Chiroptera; family Pteropodidae; genus Macroglossus; species Macroglossus sobrinus. The sequence goes on from PVKZ01004284.1 coordinate 87,064, forward strand.
TTATTTCTTTTTCCACTGAATTCCTCTTGCACCTTTGTCTGAAATCTGTTGCCCACAGGTGTGTGGATCTCTACTCTATGCCATGGATCAATTTCTGTGATATAAAATTAGTAAGAGGGTTGCTGGCCACAGGATGTACATATTGTTTAATTTCTCTAAGTGCTGCTGCTTTGCCATTCTATTTTAATTATGATAGTTAATCTAGCAGACATTCAGTCTTCATTTGCTTTTCTATTGCTTTATGTGACAATAGTTTATATTTCTTATATAGAAGCAAAAAAATAGCTTCTTATACATAGCTGTATTACAATTTATGTCATGATTTATGAAAGTTTATCAAAAATGAAGCATTTTTCTCCCATACACATTATTCTCTAAGGGAGTTCAATATCAGTCAGATTCTTTGTCATATGTCACATCAGAATAGATCTTTCTAAATAGTTACCGTTTTTCAGATGAATGAGATAAAGATTCTCTCTCTTGATCAATGAGACTAATAAATACAAAAGTATAATTTTTTTCATGGTAAAAATATTTTTGAGGACATCAGGCCATGTTCTTTAATACTTTCACATGTTTTAAGATTGTTAGCACATTTGAATTGAAGCATATAGTGATTTGCTCAGTGGCTGTTTGTTATAACAGAACTATAAAACATGATGGGAAAGGTAGTATTTATTGATTACCTATGGTCTATCAGGTATCGTGATGAGGCCTTTTTGTGGATTAACTTGTTTAATTCCCACAACAACATCCATTTTACAGATGAGGAAATCATCCAGCAGAGAGTTTAAATTGCATACCAGAGGTCACACAGAAAGAGAGGGACAGAGTTTTGAGTCTAAGGAAACCATTTTTGCTCTTTTGAATTCCAGCCATTTTGTGTCCTACTCATCACATATAAATGTACGTATGTATGTACACACACACACACACACACACACACACACACACTACATTCATACATACAAACGTACATACATTTAGCCTTAAAAAAGAATGAAATTTTGACTCTTGCTATAATATGGTTGAACTCTGAAGATATGCTGAGTAAAGTAGGCCAATCACAGAAGGTCGAATACAGGATTCCACTTATCTGAGACGCATAGACTAGTCAAAGGCACAGAGACAGAAAACAATGGTGGTTAGCAGGAGGAGGGCATAGGGGGAATGGAGACTTAGTATTTCCAGGATACAAAGTTCCAATTTGGAAAGATGAAAAATTTTGGGAGACGGATGGTGGCAATGGCTGTATACCAGTGCGTATGTACTTAGTTAATGTTGCTCAACTGTACACGTAGGAATGGTTAAAATGGTAAATTTTAGGTTATGAATATTTAAATATATAACTGTAGACTACATGAGCCTTTTCTATTTATGTGATTTTAAGAATTGAGAGTGTATAGTAAACAATGATAGTTGATATCTTTGAAGTTTTATCATGGCCTTTAAATTTTTAAGCAATTTCTGAAAAAAACAAAACAAAACAAGCTGACTTCTAATTTTGTAGAAGTCGGGTATCAAATTACAGAATAATGTTAGCTACCCTTTCTTACAGGTAATGAATTCTGGTAGAGAAAAAAGAATTTTGGCATTAATGGCTCTGTCATTTAATAATCCCATGCCAAGACTGTTGCACAGGGTCGCCAGGTAAAATGAAAGATGCTCAGGTAAATGTGAATTACAGACGGACAGCAAATCTGAAATTCAGATTAACTTAGAGACTTACTTTTCTATTTGCCAAGCCCAGCAACCTTACTCTTGAGACAGTGGGGTTATTGGCGCTTTCCCATGAGTCGTAATCACAATAACTTCTCTCAGCTACTTTAAACTTTCTGAATCATTAGCTGTACTCACTGAAATAATGGAATAAAACAATTCTCCTCGACTATTCAGGTATTTCCTGACAAAATTAAGCCACTTCAAGAACTTGTTTCTTGCTTTGAAAAATTGTAATCAAGTCAAATCAATGACTGTTTTTAGTGCATCAGAAATAAAAGATTTCAGCTTAAGGAAACTTTAAGTTTCTTGCTCGCATTTTCTTTTTACTCCATCTTGGTGTCGGTGTGCTCTGTTTAGTCAAGTAGAATGACCATGGTTGAAAGGTGCAAATCAGGGCAAAAGGGGACAGTTTAAAAGATGTAATTGTTTTGTTCGTTTGTTTTGAAGGAGAAAGAAGTGTATAAACGAGGAAAGGATTCTTTTGAACAGATACAATTTTAATTCTTAAAGCCTAAAGAAGCATTTTAAAATATCATTGGATTCTGTTGACAAACTAAAATATCCATTTTGGAAGATTACCATAGTAAAACTTGGAGATCGACGAAGATAACGAAAGGATTTGGTTTCTCAAAACCAAGAACATAAATATAGGATGACGGAGCCCTGTCTTGTGAGTCCTTCATGTGGAAAGCACGTAGGGTTTTAGTTGATCCCGAGTTCAGTATGAGCCAGCGGTGTGGCGAGACTTCAACAATGTACCCGTAACCTTTCCTGTACTGATCGAAGTATGTCAGAGAAGGAAGGGTCCAGAGCCGTGCCTGACGTGTGGGATGCTCTGAGGAAGTACCCGTTGAGTGGGTGAATGAGGGAATGAATTGCTTCTTGGGTTGGATGGGGACCATCTAGAATAGAGTGTCAGTTCTGGGCTGAACCTCACCTTCGTAGGTGCGCCGACAAACGAGAGTATGGCCACAGGGGACAGTCAGGGAAGGAAGGCGTCTGGGGACCTGGTTTTGGGGAGGGTTCAGGGAGATTTCATGGAATGAGATTCCTGGGTATGTGCTCACTTTCTTTAGTGACTTAGGGGTTCTCAGAGAAAAATGTTAATGTGTCTGTTTAAATTACAACACAGGGCATATTAGAACAGTGGTAGAAATTTCTGTGAAGAATATCGGAAGGATAGACAGTGTGGCCATTCATGAACTATCAGTGAGACTTGTGCCTCAGGTGCTTTTAAATGTGGTTGGTGGGTTTCACTGAGCCAGCTGGCCTCTGCCCAGTCCAGCCAGATGAGGAGACAGAATGCAAAGGGGCTGATCCTT